>CALSBV010010214.1:2220377-2289955 GCA_943590825.1 Bovichtus diacanthus
ACATTGTGAACAATCTCTGCTTTCCCCAATTTAAACGCATTTATTTGTTTTAAAATGCAGCAGCCTCAGCCTATTGCAGCCCTTGGACGTATTGAAATTACATTTAAAACCAAGTAACCTTTTTATCATGTAGGAAGAGAACAGCAATCCCTGTTTATTCCCTAGAAGTGCCATATGTTTGATTAGCATATTTGAAGTGTTGTTCCACATCACTTCCCAGCACCTTTTATGCAACAGAAGTTATATTATCACATTTAGCACAGAAAAAAACAAGACATCTATAGCTGAGGCTCCTTCCTCTGGACAGCTTGTGTCCCCTAAACCACAAATTCTGCATGAGAAATAAGGCAGAGAATAATCTCACGATTTAGGTGAAATGAAACCAATTGTAAATTTAATTCCCCTCAAACCAAATTCTGCACCCCATCTACACGAGGCAATGTGAATATTCTGCCCCCAACCCTGAAAACATCATATTAAAACTCAGTGCAGGCGTTTGCCATCATGATCACTATTGTCTCTATCGTTTTGACTGGAGGTGAAGCCAACATGGCAGCACTTGGGTGGCTGTGTCAGGAGGCAGGAGGAGGGAGAGAATATTGACTGATGCTAATTTGTTTTGCGTCCATGCTCTGATGTGTGTCAATAGGCAGTTGAGGCCCTGGGATCAGCCAGCCGTGCTCGGATTACCTCCGTGGTTTGAATTGAACCCTCATCCTGCTGCTGACATGATGCTACTGGCCGCCGTTGACACCAGACCCTTGTCTAGCCCTCCAACACTGTCAACCCTCATTATATGTCGGCTCTTGACCCTCACAAGACTGGGAATTAACCAGCGCTGACAGACGACTGTCACCACCAGCCAGAGAGGTCACTGCCGTTAATGCAGTTCCAGGAGGGGAAGATGACAGCCATCTTTGCCATGTTTATGGAGCTCAGGCTCATCAATGTGGCATCATGATAGAGCTGTAATGTGGCAGAGAGAAATAAAGAGAGAGAAAGGGTCAGAGCAGGGCCGAGGCACAAGCAGACAGATATTCAAGTGTGGCACATTGACCGGTTGAAAGATGGCGATCTGTATGATTGATAGAGCATGTCTGTGTTTTACAAATATTGACATTTTTGAAAGATAGCGATGTCAGAAGTGAGGTTTAGCTTAGTGTATACCCTCTCCCACACACAATCCGGGGAAGAACATTTGAAAAACAAAAGAAATTCATCCAGTCACGGTGTGAAATTCTAATAATTGTCCTTGCTTCGTCGTGGAACGGTCTGAAATCTGTCACAGTACATGAACTGTAATCATAAATCCAATGCAACTACAGTGCAAATGGCCAGGGACGTCACAGGAAACTGCATTCAGCACAGGCTCAACACTGTGACAATGAAGCAATACCTTGCTAATACCAGGACTTTTCCAACAATAGCCTGTAGTATGTACTGCAGCGCTTCACAGCTTCAGTGAGCCAAGAGGCTTCGAGTCGGCAGAATCCCAAACATCATGACAACAAGCCATCAGTCATCTTCCCCCCAAGCTGCTGTGCACTTGTGTGTTTCCGGAGTTCTTACTGTGGGAAATGAGCAGGGTTAAACATGAAACAGGAGGAAATGTTCATCATTGCGGCACACTCTGTAATATTCTCCCTCATGCAGCATTGTTTTCGCTGCAGGGAAAGAGAAGGAGTGGTTTTTAATTTTTTTTTCTTTAAACATCCCCTGCTTGCTCACAATGCAGATCAGCAGTCGACTGTGCATGCTAATCATGGTTAATAGCAAAATGCTGATAGAAAAATTACATTGTATTAATAAAGCACTAATCTTCTGTTGAGGCTCAGAAAAAAGATTGTTCCTGCAGTCATTAAAGGAAAAATGTCAATCTTGGAAAAAAGTTTAAAGTTAAGAAATTTACAAAATCCAAATATTAGTTTAATGTCTCATTAAGCAGCTTTAAGGTTGTTTAAATCATCTTCATTCATTCTCTGATAATGTCATATAATCTGTCTCAGCATGCTCTTCACTGAAGCTTTGTGATGTTTACACTGAGTGAAATATCCAAACCAAGACTAAACCATTAATTATGTGGCTGCACTTTCCATCAAATGGAAATATTCTATATGTCTGGTGCATACATTTGACACAATTCCCCAAAAATCTGACATCTTTGTTCAAAACTATGGTCTCTCCAGTATAATTTAAAATAAATGCATCCGGGTTAGAGCAATGTTTGGCTGCACAGCATGACTTAGTAATGTCTGGACCACTTTTGAAAACTAGTCTTGGAAGATGCTGCGTAAAAAGTACAGTCAACACCAATCACAGATATAGAGCAGATCAAAGTTCAAAATATTTTGTCAATTACAGCTTGGTCTAATTATTACTATATATATATATATATATATATATATATAGATATTTATATATATTTATTATTAGTTTTGAGCTGTCAAAGAGGGCCAGGGACTCCAGGACCTCAAACTAAAAAAATACACAGGACATTTACAACATCCAAACACCTCTATTCTTGATATATTTCCCTAACATGTTGCACATTTTATTATCTGAGATTTTCCCACGCAGCTTTTTATGAGAGAACAACCAAAAAGAAAGTGTGCATTGATTAGATTCTGTGTGATGAAGCCGTTGGGTGTTAAATAATTCTCGGGTGATCGATAATGGTCAACATGTGACATTTAGCAGGGTGACTGTTGTGATTACAAGTTCATTCGTTGAAGCGGAGCCCTTCAGAGGGAGACGCGAGCTCCAGCAGGTGACTCTCTCACTGTGCACAGCGCCGCTCACCACAGCTGAGACAGTTTCATCACCAACTTACCTTTTTATTGTCACCGATCATCCTTAACTGGGAAGCATTTAAAATGTCATTGATCTTGATAATGCCGTGCCGTAATATGACAGTAACAGTTGTATGAGATTCAGGAAGTCAAATTTCCAAGATTGATGAGTCGTAGCAGTTGAGTTATAATCCATCTACCTGAGTAATGCTCAGCCTCTGTTCCACATGAAGGAGCAGACAAATAAATAAAACCCATAAAGGTGACACAGGAAATTGATACTTAACAATCATCTTGAGCAACAAGCACCTGGAGAGACTGGTGGGCAGCAGTTACTACTGTGGAGGGAAAAGGCTGAGAAGGTTAATAGGTCATAAAAAGAACAAAACCTCCTAAAGGCCAGGCATAAAAGTTCAGGGTTTTGCTCAACAATGGACCAAAGTATTGCATGTAACAGTCACACTATTAGAAGGTTTAATTCATATTATTTTCATCATACAAATCGTACAAATCATTATTCAAAAAAACTGCAATTATTCTCAAATTGGTCATAAAATTGTTTTCGTCACCAAATATTTTGAGAGAGTAGATGTTAAGTCTGGTTGTTAAAAAAAATGATTTTCCACAACATTTTAAGGAATTATTGAATTCACAACAGCGGTTTCTTGTTGTGATGAACTTGAGCAGGACGACTGTGGAAATAGGTTTTGGAAACTCCAAGTGTTTTTATCATACACACGTAGGTCATTTCAATTTCAATTGCAAACTCTTAGGACACAGTGAGGTGCAGTAGGCTTTATTCACCAAACTTTTCTTTGTCAGGATGGTGTCTAACTTTGTTTTCTGGTTTCTTTATATAAAGTCCATTGATCCGTCTTGTGACCTATAAATCACCATAAGTATATAAGACAATACAAGCAGCATCTTTTTACAATACTTTGTACAAAATACCATATTTCCTTCTAGAAGACAGAGAAATGTACAAGAGAATATAAATGACCATAAACACAAAACATACAAAAGTACAACCAATCTTCCAAAATATCCTTTTGGAAAAACAATATTTCATGACTAAAAAAGGTTGCATTTTATTCAATACATTTCCTGCTTTTTATATAATCGCTTTAGCCAAAAGAAAACGTGTAAGCCGTGGTGCACTGCAGAAGAGTTTATTATGGAAGTTCTACATTTTATATAGTGACCATAAACATATTCTGTTAAATCAGTTTTTTTTTTTTTTACATTCTGTGTCATTTTGCAAGTATTTTATATATGCTGCAGTATATTGCGTCATGAGAGAATAAACCCAAATGTAACCTTGAAGCACACCGTGTTGATATATATGCAGGAAAGTTGACACTCATTTGGTTTTGTAGGTTTGAGTTTGTACACATACATTGTTCCATGAGATGCCATTTTATGGTTTCAAGTTTTAATGCCATGATGGAAACTTTAGTTTTTCTTCAGTGAAAAGAAGCATGTTCATCACTATAATCACTGTACAGCGTGGAGGATGTCCCTCTTCTTGTGCTCTGATGAACGCTTGTGTTACGTCCACTGAAGAGAGCTGTCTGCTGTCTCTGTGTTTCAGGTCTGCCACCGCCCTCTCTCAGTGCCTCCATCACAGACACCTGAAGTTCATTCAACCATCATTGGAGCTGTATATCCGTCCATCCCAGAGCCAGCGTTCCTGGCCTTTAGGACACCGGGCTGTCTGTTGTTGAGCTTACCTGGTGAAACTGACGTTTATCTGGCTTCCCCCTTTTGAAATTAGAAATTTAATTTCCTAGTATGTTTGGGTTTTTGTTTATTATTTGTGATCATGGAGACACTGACGCAGATTTTTTTTTTTTGCTTCAGCTTTTCCAATATTAGTTGATTTTCTCTGTTCACTATTTTTACAATAAATAAATCCCATTCATTGTTACACTTCAGCAGCCTTTTCTTGTTGTTTTGTTTCCATTTCTTTGTAAAGGTTGGGTAAACTTGTTATGTTCCTCCTTGTGTTCCCCCAGACATGAAGTAAAAAGTTGTGAGAGATTGTTTGCCAAAGCATCCGCTAAATAAATAAATAGATGAAAAACTAAGGCCACAGTATTGAAAGAGTTCTTTGTGCTTTTGGAATAATACAGTTTATAAAATGTTGCGACGTGTGTCAATCATGGGCATTAATAAGTCGTGTACATAAGTTCATTTACACGACCAAATCTACCAAATCTAAAGAAACTCCAAAACACTGTATAATTGGTGAGAGAAAGGGGGCTTAGATTGATTTAGCTCAGCAACCATTCGGAGAATAAACAGGCAGAGCACACACTCCAATAACAGTATTTACACTTATTATTAGAATGTTTTTCCCCTGATGGTGATCCCCATATAATGAATGGAATTACCACATCATAACACCAGACTCCAGTAGACACCAGCAGCTTACTGTGATGGTAATATGATGAGTTTCAGGCTTTACGTTTGTTGAACGCAGGGGCAAATGCTATGAGAGATACTTAAAGCAGCACGTCTTTGTTAAGGACACAGCAGTTTTGTTTTCATGGCAGCTTAAGAAAAAAGTCTCGATGCAGAGAGCATTTTTCAAGTCTAACCCCAAAATCAGTTTCACAACAGCTGCAAATTGGACAGTGGAACATCAGTCACTGTAAAGGACATGACGCAAAATTTTTAAATTAATGATGGACCGTAACCAAAGCTGGTTTCATGGCACCACGGCTGGCATCATTTATCACTTCAAAGATCCACTTAATGCATCGCTCCGGTCTGATCAAAGCTCAGAATCTTATCAAAAAAAACATAAAGATTTTTGGCTTAGCAGATCTGCCCCCCTGAAAACAGATGTCATCAAACTGGGGTCAAGTGAGTAAAAAGGAAATAATGACTTTAGTTGCTAAGTAGAAGCGACCCAATGTGAGAACAACTGGCTAACTTAATGTTGAAATGGAAGTAGACTGTTCCCCCTTGCAGTGGGGCCCTTAGGGGGGGCTTCCCTTGACCCTTGGGGATCCCCCTTGACCCTATCCACAGAATTACTGCACTTCAGTGTGTGGATCCTCCTGGCTTTTAGCGTCTGTAAGGAGAATGTGGTGAGGAACCAGAGGTAAAGTTCCTATTGAGCCTCGGCACCATTAACACCATAAATCACCCGGCGTATGCAAGAATCTCGGGAATCCAACACTGTGTGCTTCTTCTTCTTCACAATCCCCCCTCTCTCTCCCTCTGTAAGCGACATATTTGAAAGGGAGAATTTTTTCTTCGTCTCTTTCTCTTGCCGTTATTACTTTTCTCTTAAATTACCCTGCTGTCACCACCTCTCTGATACAGATACGGTGTAGACCTCATTTTATTTTATTTAAATTTCCAGAGTTATAGCTGTTATATAGCTCCCCTGACACCTACTGAGACCTGCTAAAAATGGTGTCAAATATTTACCAAATGACAGCTGATCCACTGACTGATTAGCTAATGAATTAGGAGCAGGAAGTCATTCTATACAGGACCACCAGGGGATCAGCTTCCTCATTTCATAGCTGTCAGGAGTCCTCTGTGACAGCTCATTTACAGTACAGCCACTGATATAAAACTGTCAGCATGTCCAAAAAATGTGTGGAGTTGTGTTAGGAATATTAACACTCCGGCTCACATTATCAAGTGTACAAGGAGGTTAACTCCTTCATCCTGAAAGTTGCTGTCTATGTTTGACGTGTAAAACTGTCGAGTCCCGAGAGAACCCGTGACCCACTTCTGTCAAATAAACTCATAATTCCCTGTGGGAGTAATTTAGCTCAGTGAATCGAACTTATGAAATCATAAATAGCAAGAGGAAAATGTTTCCATGACATCGTTTGCATTTGAGAATCCCCTTGTCACCATGGCACAGTGGATGCGGTTAAAAAACAAAGTCTCCTCGTTGTCCTTTATGATAATACGTTGTCATTAGTGATTGAACCTCAGTGGTCTGTTGTGGCCTATGGGCTGCTGGAAGGACGTCTAAGCTACACAACTAACATGGCCCCTGAGAGGGAGGCCAGCCCCAACTTGCAGCACTACAATTTGGCTATTGAAAAGGCAAGGGTTGGGAAGGAGGAGGCAACAGATCTTGTCATGGTGCCCAGTGGGTTCAGACTTGTGGTTGGAGTGCTGGAAAGAGTGCCTTGTCTCAGTGATTAATGGTGGGGAACTCGGAGGCAGGAGCGAGGGAGAGGCTTATGTGGCAAGATTGTGCAACTTGAATGCACAATACTGGAGAGTTTTCAATGAATCTAAAGCACGCCTTAATTTGATTACTTTCCGATTTTTTTTTTTTTTTTCTCCCTCTGGGATGTAATCCAGGAATCTTTAATCGTGACGGCTGGAAAAAATGTAACTCTTATCAGCGATGAATAGGGTAAACATTTCACAAGAGCTACAGTTTTCCCAAATGCATTTATTAAGCATGTACAGTATATGGCATCTCAATTCATCAAGAACTGTATCCAAGACTTGCTGTATCTTTTAATGGCTTTAAGAAAAATATAACATCATTCGATATGAACATTATTCTGCTCATTTCACAGTTAAAACATTTTACACAAATGACCTACTATTTACAGTAGATAATTAAAAATGGGCCAAATGTGACACTTAGAAAATATGACAACCACTTAGCTTTTATCTGACAACAGAGGGAAATATAAAAATCACTCATAATATGATTCCAACATGCATTAAACATGCAACGACAATATAAATGCAACAGCCACAAAATTACAGCGAAACATGTCATTTTAAATTGCTTGTGCATGCAGTGTACGTACAATACGAGCAGCAAGTTTGACCTGCAGTCTTCAGTCACCGCGCCTTAGAAACACAAATGATATCACTGTGGCTCTACTTTAATTAAGATATGTTCATATAGTTTAATTAAAATGTTTCATGAATGGAGAACGTTAAGGGGATTTCAACCCAGGGATGCTAATAAGACATCCCCCAGTCTTTCATAAGTAAGTGAAAGTGGATGTATCATTGAGATTTTGATGAGCACAGGAGGGATGGCCATTATGGGGCCCTAGGGCCAGTTTGAAATGCCAGCATGGTGATGACTATCAGTGCCTGTACAGGAGGGCGGTGGACCATTTGCAACAGATGGAAGTATGCAGCTCAGATGGGGCAGGTCGGCGGGGTGAACACACTGACCACTGCTGGCCTCACTGTGACAGCCAAAGAGAGAGGAGGACATAGGGGCGTAATCCATGAAGTGCAGCTCTGAGGAGGAGGAAGTTTTAACAACACGTGCACCTGGAAACTCCAAGCAGTCCTCACATGAGCTCGAGCCGAGGGAAGGGTTGCAGGCAGACCCCTGGGACGAACCTGCCTCCTCTCCGTACTTGTGCTCCTTCTTGTACCTCATTCTGCGGTTCTGAAACCAGATCTTCACCTGCCGATCGGAGAGCTGCAGCCCGGCGGCCATCTCAAGCCTCCGAGGACGACACAGGTAAGGGCTGAAGTGGAACTCTTTCTCCAGCTCCAGCAGCTGGCTGTTGGTGAAGGCCGTTCTCTCCCTCCTGACACCGAGGCTTCCTCTGCCTGTCAGAGCCGCCGCCACGCCGCTGACTGATGCAGGAGGAAGCACATAAAGAAGAGAGGGCGTTAAAAGCCACATTTCTAACAAGTCTATCAACCTCCACAGAAGGACTTCAA
Source organism: Bovichtus diacanthus (assembly GCA_943590825.1). NCBI lineage: Eukaryota > Metazoa > Chordata > Actinopteri > Perciformes > Bovichtidae > Bovichtus > Bovichtus diacanthus. Next base: position 2,228,855 of record CALSBV010010214.1, read on the forward strand.
GTGCCAGGAAGGCCTGTGTTAATCCTCAGCCAATCAACCTGGGACAAAGTAGGGCCCTCAGCTCTTCCTGTGTATTCAGTCATGCTTGAGACGCTATACAAGACTGGCTGTCTACTGTGTCATGTGCTCAGGGAAAGTTACCTCCCGAAGAAACAGTCTGGGGGAAACATCTGACGCCACTACGGCTGCCTGACAGGCCACATTAATCACAGCTACACACGGAAGCAGACCTGTCAAATCCCCATCTCAGTCACTTAAAAGGTACCTCGGGACCACCACTGAAAATAACCACCATTAGAGATTTCATTTGACATGTATATGAGCGATACCAGGGCCCTGTTGATAACAACATAACACACTGGGGTTAATGGATACTTAATAAGGCCTGTGGTGAACCTAACATCCTTAACATCAGACCGGGAGTCTGTAGCTTCCTAGTTGCATGATAGCTTGTGATGTTTATCTATTTCTCTGGAAAATAATAAGCATATTGGTGAATCATACAAGCAATGAAAAATGTGGGTTTGGGTGTTTAACATGTACATTTAATATTGTTATTATTTTTACATTTCTGTGATTCTCCTCTTTCTGTTTTGTGAAACGTACTGAGAGACTGTGATTTTTACACTCACAAATAAACATATTTAATGATTGTTATAGGAAACAAGATATCATATTGTGATGCTATTTTTTGATAATGTTATTTTTTTAAGATGGGACAATGCACATTCAATAACCGTAGTTCTGTGCAGCCTACTCACTGCAGCTTTTGAACATTACTTTGCCTACACGACCCCGGAAGAACAAACAAATATGAGCAAGACTTTGACATTTGTTTAACTGTGCTCCAACATTAACACTCATCCATAGACTTATTAAAGGTCCCTGATGAATGTACTTTTGTGCTTGATAATAGAACATGAAAAGTGAGACTTTTGCTTGCTCTGTTTGTAAATGTGTTATCAAAGTATGGAAGACTAGGTGCTGACTGAATATATTTAGTTACAGCATGTGTCTTCATGCAACAAAGAGTGTAACAGCTAAGGTCAGATATCAGTTATACATTAAATGCACAAATGAGGGAAATGCTCATTAAATTTGGATTTATGGATTCACCACACCAGAGCGTCTAATGAAAAACGTGTACACTAACTTATGGCTTCAAAGCTTTAAAAAGCAAATGATAATAAAGAAAACCAGAGTTACCAGATTGCTCAGAGTCAGCTGTCCGTGGATTCATCCAGGGAAAAATAACTCCTGAGCGGCAGATGGTGAGTAGACTGCAGCTTCTGCTCTTGATGTCCAGCTTGCCCTTGGCATGGCAGTGAACCAGGGGCTCCAGTGGGCACTGAAACTGTTCACCTGGGTTCAACCTGGAACTGACATTAGCAGAGGAGGTCATGTTTTGCTGATTACATTCAGCTTCTTGGCCTGCTCCTCCTGCATTGTATCCCACGCTTAGTGTTGGCACTTGTCCAGAGCTCATAGCAAAACTGTTGCCATGCAGCTGCAGTGGGAGGGCAGACTGTTGGGGGTCCATCATGGACCCAGCTCATCAAACTGTCTCAAATAAAACCAGGAATCCCTCAACAGTAGTAAAGACTAGGACTTCTGTCTGTCTAATATCTGATCACAATTAACCTGAATGTCTAAAGCCATGCAGGGATGAACACTTGGAGTAACCATGTGGAACATTTGAATAATATTTACCAGAAGGGTGCCGTAGTCACGTGTGGCCGTCCTCCAATGGCAGAGCTGTGGACTTGCAAAGTAATCCGCTGGTAACTTGGGACACCCGAAGAAGCTTCTGCGATATTTCTTCAGACAGCATTTCTATGAGCAGCCTGCGTTTCTTTACCTAGGGATACAAATATATATATATATATAACAGAGTATTAATAGAACTGTGTAATCCGTGTGTGAGAGAAAAAGAGGGAGATGTGTTTATACGGAGAGAGAGAGAGAGAGAAAATGGCAGAGAGGGGGGAGACAGAGGTTACAATGTGTGGTGAGGAAAGTCTCATTACAAACTGAGTGTTGATTTCTTGTAATATTGTAAATCTCTTGACAGGACGCGGTTATTAGAAGGAGCCACCGCTTGCAGCTGCACATCCTGAACTTTCTGTGGTAGGTTTGATCAGACACAACGCGAGGACTTCATGCTACAGTAGGCTGCTATGACCTGGGATAATATACTGGATAATAACGCATTATCCACCGCAACTCCTTATTTTTCGCTGTTTTTTTTCTTTTTTTTTCTAGATGTAAATTGCCTTAAAATAAATTGTGTTCCGGGTTATTTTTACCCCAATTAAATATCATGATAAATAATATCTATTCCCGTACTATCATGCTATAGCTGCTCCTTACAGGGGCACTCTACAATAAGCCTGCTTTTGTGCCTGTAACATATATCATTCCGATTATTTTGGATAATTTAGTTTGCAACTCCTTTTTTTTTTTTTTTTAAATAATCGGCGGGCTTTTCCTTTAAATAACAGCATATGCTTATAACTGTCGGAGTGGAAGTGTAGCTTTGGCTAAATAGGATTCACGGGGAGTGGTCAAACAAAGGCTTGACAGTCATTGCCACACAAAGACAAAGGAGGCAATCATTAGAGATTTTTTTTCAGCGCATTTGCATTAATCAGGCATCACAGTACAGTATCAAGTGTCCCTGTCTGTGGCTCTGTGAGGCAACAATCAAATACTGTGGACGTTTTGGATGGTAAACATCCCGCTTGCTGCGCGGCTGGATGGACAAAAGAGTAGGGGGGAGATGCTCAGCAGACCCGTATGTGCGCCTGTTTGCACTTGCAACATAGAGCATACAAAACACCAGGAACTTGGGAATATAGTTATGAAGGCGCAAAGCACTTAAATAAAATATGATTTTTGCAACTTCATTTAACAAAACCCATAATAAATATTTTTGGGGGGAAATTATTTGGGCTAAATGCTACATCAAGTGTGGCCTAACTGAGTTACTCTTTGGAAGAAAAAAAAAATCTCATAAAACATGATTGCTTAATTTCAACACAGCACAGTGTATGCAAAGTGGATAAATAACTAAAGTAATGAAGCCATAACATTTTTTTTTAAATTATGCACACAAAAGTATCTTCTAAAAAGAGAGGGCTCTGCATATTTTGTGTTTATCAATCTTAGTTGAAGCAAGCTTTAGATATAAGTTCCTTTTGGTGTTTTGCTACAACAAAGCTGTCGAGAAAACCCTCTTTAGATGTCTCTCTGCGGTGATGGATTATGCACTCAGGGTTGCATAGTTTAGAGGAAGAGGAGCCTTCCCCCTTTTTCGTTTCACCCCTGCTGCCACCGTCACTGAGCTTTTACCTGAACACCTCCACATTGGAGTCACGTCTTTGGATTTTTCTTTTTTTTTTTTTTTAAATAAATTAAATATTTTAGATTTGAAATTCTGTTCAGTTCAGATCAAGTGCACAATCCAATAAATATCTCCCCATACAAAATGACAAAAATATCTATTACAGGATGTGAGTATTGGTCAGAATTAAATTTCAAACTGTATACAAATGCTAAACGTTTAGCTTGGAGACTTGACTTTAATTTGGAACTGGAGACAGGTTTAATCTTTTCAACTGGTCCATTAAAATGGCAGTAAAGTGGTAAATGTCTGTTCAGTTAATCTCGGTATTGGCTGAACGTAGGCCATAAGAGCAAAATAGATAGAAATTAAAATATAATGTAATCTGCTTGTATCTTGTTTTATAGCAAAATCCACCAATAATAACAATAACAATACTAATACTAATTATTTTCATTATTATTATTATTATTATTAGTAGTAGTAGTATTAGTATTATTAACACGATTAAGCCATACACATCAGCAGTGACTGAAATGGAGGAAAGTAATTAAATTCGTTTTGTTTTCCTTACCTCACACCCTTGAACACACTCTCTGAATTGGAGATAGGATCTATGATATACTAGCTCAGCAAGACCATAATTTAGCTCCTGCGCGCCTCCACCACAATTCTCCGTGAACTCTGTTTGAACCGCCTCAGTGGCAATAAATCATTTTTCTCTCTCACACAAAAGCGCGCCGGTCGCTCTGGGTGTCAAGCCTTTTACAATTCCTCCTTACCTTCTGCGCTCTCTCGCTTGCTGACACAAACAACCGAGGAAATCGTCGATAAACTTTTTATTTTTCATACCAATAACTAACAGGGAAAACTGTATTGAGGAATGGGGAGTATGTGCAACCGCGGGGGGAATCTGCAGAATGCAAAACAATTCTTGCATTTTTATTTATTTTTTGTTCTCCCCATAAATTATATACATATACTTTACACGCAAAAACATAATTGTTTTTCAGAGCTCAACGAATGCACGGATCAGTTAATGTATTTCCAGGGGACAGAGCTGGGCAGATAAGAGGAGACTGAGAGAGAGCTGGGGAGAAGACGTTAATGGGCAGAGGATGCTGTCGGTTAAAACGGTGCATACAAATGGCGCTGTCTTGGCAGAGCAAGGAGAAGATTTATGAGCCCGGTGCCCTATATTGCTGTAAACAATGCAGAGTGAAATGAAAGGACTGGAGTTTGCAGACTGCACTTCATACGTGAGGAAAAGACACACATTGTCAATTTCCCAAACAAGTCCTGACTTTTGCATTAGCATGTGCATTAACATAGGGTATTAATTTGGGCCTGTTTAAAGCACAGCTCGCTGTAAATCTCGGCCTGTCTGTGGAGAGTGCACACAAACATAAATCCTGCAGCTCTGAGCCAGAGAATATCTGAAAGTGGCAGATTTTGTTGGGTTTTTTTTTTTTTTTTTTACTCAGGGGAAATGTGTTTTTTCAGAATATTTATAGTTTTAGAATAAACTAATGCTGCAGCATAAAAACTAATGTTTTATACATTTTTTTCCTGTGAAATTTGATTTACAGGGTGTACAATGACTGTTGACAGCTTGTATGGATATTGACTATTAAATTCCTAATTTTGTTTGTTTCTTCAACTGATGTCATTGTATTCCTGCGTTTTAAACGTTGGAAGTGAGGGGACTCTTTCGTGTTTACATTCAAATGATGCACTTTGCCTTTAACATTCAAAATGATCTATTGCATCTCATGCAACAATATGTATCTACGTGTTAAAATATCATTCCAAATGCTGCAGCAGCTGTCCTCAGATTGTTCAAAGTATGAGTCGACTGCAGCAGAAATGCAACTCGTGGTCACACAAATACACCGGAGAATCATTTTCAGAGATCAAATCAAATAAAAAAAAATAAATTAAAAAAAAGCATTTTCACTTAACCTATACATAATTGTGGATCTATAGTCTCAGGACCCCATATTCAGATCACTTTTGCTAATGAAAAGTGAATAACATAATCATAACTCAATCTAGTGACTGCCTGGGCCCTAGTGACACCTTGAACTGAGGGGAAATGACTGTAATTTCTAAGGTCCTCAACGATGCAGCAAATAGGCTAATGAAAAAATTCTCAGGGAGGCGTTATGATGACATAAAGTATTACTGGCAAGTTTACCCAGCCCATCGTTTCCTGTGTAAAATGTGATGTTGGAGTCTACAGCGGGACATCAGCGTGTTGATTCAAGCTGCTTTGTCGTCCCCCTGCTTGAAATGTTTGCCAACACTGACAGTAAATCATTTTAACATGTCTGATGGAGTTTTAAAATCCAGTTTTATGTAAATTAATTTAACACACGCACAGACACACACACACACACACACAGGCACAAGAACAAAAAGAAAAAAAAGAAAAAGAAAAGACATGGTGCATCTGCTCCCTAGAGTGAACGGATGGGAGAGAGATTTACGGATTTATGACACACCCACTGCTGGTCAATGCGAGAGAGCCTCTCTGTCCCTGGAAAATAGCAGCGTGACCCCTGATTCAACTCTCAGCCTTTATGCAACTGCCATGGCTGCCGTTTAAACACACTACACCCTAACAATACACTGGCCCCGGAGCTTTCATCACACACCAAAGTGGTTGAAGAAGACACTCACCTGAGACGAAGTGGAAGAAGAAAAAGAAATAAAAACACGTTTGTGCTCAGACAATAAAAGCAGGTAATAAACCACACCAACGACACAACAGCTGATCATTTTGGTTTCAGATTTGCCTCTTGTTCAAACATTTCGATGGCTGTTTGTGTAAAGTTTTTTATATCTTCCAAGAGAGAGAGAGAGAGAGAGAGAGAGAGAGAGTCCTCGCCTGAGGTGCTCATAAATCACCGGGAGCCTGCAGCGGTGCAATGTGAGCTGAAAATCATGTGTGATTCAACAGTCTCTCTCGAGTCAGAAAAGAAACCAGTTAGGGCTGAGTAAGTGTTGAGGAATTTAAACACTGAACTTCAAACACATGAAATACACGATATTCCTGCGAGGTGCTGAGGTCAAGAATAACTACAGCCTCTCAGTTATTCTACAGATTCTACTGAGGGCTGCTTTAAAATTAGACATAACAATCGTTTATTTTAAACGTTAGGAATGGCTCTCATTCATAAAAATAAAAATACAAAAAATAAGATAAAAGATGAAGCTATAAGTCTCGGATAGTACGTTGTTGTTTTCTTTTTTAAGTGGATCTTCTGACAGGTGAGATTTACTTTGAAGTGAATAGATTGAAGGAGTATTTGGCTTGCTTGGATCACATGTAAAGTATACAATGTAAATGAATATTACGATGACACGTGTGTGTAAATATTAAGCAAAAGTAATGTATCAATTGCGCATTGGCCCAACGTTTAATGGCACAACGCGAGATAATACTGATTTATGACAAACGACACGAGCTTTTTGTTCAAAGAATAATTTGAAATCACACTTTCTGTTCATTCTCATCATAAACAATTCCTTGCATGGCAGTGTTCATTAAATCCTTGTTTCAGCAAAGTCAACGGGAAGTCAAGAAAGAAAATCGATGCAAATTATGCCTCATGTTTCTATTTTACACAAATCTTCTTTAGTAAAGAGCTCAAACAAAAAGCCACATCCGGTCAGTGTTCAGGGTGTAATTTGAGCTCCACCTGTCGCCTCGGACACACGAGGAGGAATTATCACATACAAATGAGAGACACTCAGATTAGTTGTTTGGGTTTCAGTGTCATCTGTTTATCTTAGAAGGAATGCTGGCGAATACTTTTCTCCCAGCGCTCAATATTCTGTCCTGGCCACACGAGCGAGAACAAACGTTTTCAAGCGTAAGAATATTATAATAAAATCTAAAATAAAATCTGCTTGCAACAAGAAGTGAGATTTTCTAAAGTATACAGAAAACAGTTAAAAACAAAAAAAATCTCAAGACAGTAGCTCACATTTTTGCTTTTTTGTTACAACAATAATGCCTTTGGAGCATAGAACAAAACTTAATTTCTCAGCAATAGGCTATACAAGTTCGTTTAATGTGAGGGAAAAAAATTGCATTTGGATTATAAAAATGAAACTTTAAGGAAAGAGTGCAATGTCAGTGGAAAGTTTGCAAGGTTTTTCTGACTAGAGAGTTGAAGGTCCCTGTCCATAAACTAATCACAATGACCAACTGTCCCAGTACTGTCAGAGAGACCTCGCTATAATTGGCAGCTTGCGTTTGTGTGGAAGTACTGACCTGAGGCCGCTTATTCTCTTAAGTCACACAGAAGTCAAGTGACCGCACAGACTATTTTTACTGCATAATGTTTTTGGAGACTTTAGGGGGGGATGTAATTAATCCCTGGGAAGTGTGACATTTTTTTAACTCGGTGCTCATTTTAATGAAATTGTAATTTTATCGCTTTAATAACAATATATATAACGTAAATATGCCTCTGCGGTAAATGTACAATAATCTATTTTTGTTTCACGGTACAGGCTCGTAAAAGCTGCAAACACACAGATTTCAGATTCACTCAGCATATTGCAACCGTGTGTACCAACCATTAACTCCGGTGAAAGTCACCACAAATGGTTTGGCAGCTCGGTGTCAGATGCTCCAAAGAAGGTGCATGTGTGGAAGTCCTGCAGGTCTGTTGGATGCAGAGAAGAGGACTTGTCCGAGAGTTTAACACTGTCCTGGGTCACTCTGATTAACAAAGGGAGCAACACATCCAGTGATGCCCCGCCGCAGGCCTCTCTGTAGGCACCACGCAGAAAAATCCACAAAGAAAGCCGAGGCCAAGGGGGACCAGCGAGGGCGCACACAGAAGGTACACGTATAGAGAGTGAGCCAGGTCACAGGGTTGGAGAGGTCGGCCATCCAGACTGGAATGAGCCTAATGGGACAGAAAATGTGTCCTCGAGGTGAACTCGGCCTTCTCCCACTTCGCCCCCAAACTTTAATAAAGTACCTTTTCAGCCTCGCGACATGGAGGCGACAGGGCCTAGAAAGGGGTTGGAGGGATGCTGCGACTGTGGCGAGCACATTAATTTCTCCAATCTGTCCAGCAACATAAAGGCTTCTGGATTCATTTCTCAGCGCCGTCTCAACACCATTCTAGTGCCTTTCCAAAAGCCACGTCCAGAAAGCAGATGTTAACCGCTCTGGTCCAGTTAATGTGCTTTATTTTAAAGTCCATTTAAACGCTCACGTTTGGGAATAATGGTAAAGGATACGGCCTGGTACATAATATTTGGTAGGATCAAAACTGGCTGTTGTCAGAGCTGTTTTCAAGAACATAACACAAAGCTCTGTAGTGAAAGATTGATGATGGAGAATACCTCTTCCCTTTGTGCTCCTTTGCCCCCCACTACGTGAGGCATTTTATAAGGCCTATTCATGTCACAATTCAATAATCTATCAAATTCGTGCGCGTCTTTAGGTTTAAGTCACGTTGAAACTGAAATCCTTCTGTCCAAAAACAAAAAAAAACAAAAAAGAAAAAAAAAAAAAAAAGAATGCATCTTTGTGAGAAAAAACAATCTCAAGACACTTTAGTAGAGGGCTTCAGATTGAGTGATATTTTGTGAAAACGTTGTATGAGTCCAGCAGATCTACACTCGTAAACAGTCCTGCAGTGTGTTGGTCCTCCTGTGGACGATGACGTAGCAGTGAGACGAGACGCTTTTTTTTTTTAAATGTCGTTTTTTTGAATTCTCGCGAGCTGCTGCACACACTGGAGGCAAAGTGCCCACTGGGGAGACAGCAGGTAAATATGGCAAAGTGTTTATACAAGCAAAAGCCAAAGAGTGAACACACAAATAAACATCAGCATTCCTTTCTTTTACTCAGGGCACTGCTACAGAGCCTGATAACAAAGGTCAGCTAGTTTACTCCATCACCCCCAACCACCCCCCCCACACCCCCCCCAACACCACATGACGCATTATATTCAGTCTATCTGCACGTCTTTATTTTAATTTTTCTTTTTATTTCTTTACATTTGAAAACTCAGCCGCATGGAGAGCAGTGGACTATAGAAAAAGCAGGGCAACTACTCGGGTTACAAAATGAATAAGAATATTTTCACAACAATTTATAATCTCTAACAAATGTCCTCTAAATTAAACGCATGCAGCTTTTGTGTTCAAGTCAGGACGGAGGGAGCACTGGCAGAGGCAGTGCAGAGTGAGGGCCTCAGTGGCTTCTCTTTAGCGGTAATTGAGTGCCCTTCAGACTGTTGAGGTTGCACATAATGCACAGCGCAAACTATTTCATTTTTTAGAAATAACTTCAGTCCATTATAAATGAGGCTTTAAAATACACACACGCTCACACACACACTCACTCACACACACTCACTGACACACACGCACACAAACACACACACACACACACTGTCTGTACACATTGCTAATTTAAAGACGCAAGAATGAACTGCAGGATTTACAAACACAGTTTGAAAACACAGTGATTCTTGTTTCGCTCATGAAATGTTCAAGTATGCTCACATCTGTACACTGTTTAGGTTCATTCCTCAAACAAACGAAAAACTCCAAAAACAATAGCAGACCTCATCTTGCCTAAAATGAAGTTCGACCAAACGTATTTAAAACTAGTAGACACTCACTGTTTTATTGACCAATATGATTAGCACAAGTACACTACACTCCGTTTATTGCATTTCACAATAATCTGCTTTTTAACGGTCTAAACACAACATCAACACCACAAAACTAAATTGTAAATCAAATTCCTGTGTCTGAAATACACGAGGTAATTCACACATTGTTATTATCCAAAACATACAAGTTCAAGATCAATGGTGTGTTCCAGCTTTTTTATACCAAAAATAACTATTATTATATTGATTTCCTTCCAGTGTTGTTTGAAATAAATAGATTGTGCATTTCACCTTGGGCAGCAGGGCAAAAGAATGGCCCACAATAACATTTTGATAAAATGTATATTTTTTTTCTCCTTTTTTTTTCCTTCATTCAAAACATTTTTTAATAAAAAACATCATTTTAATTGAGCTTCAAATAAATTAAACCCTGTGTCACGTAAAAATAATTCATCGGTATTCGCAGTAATCCATGCTATATAACATGCATTTTATATAACTGTGGACTTAAAGGAAACCGCACAAGATAGCTACGAAAACAAAATATATAATTGTTCTATAAATAACCAGTTCTTTTTCTACCCCCGATCTTTGTTCGTGGTTTTATAACCTGGTAATATCCTCGCCATGCTGTGCTCCGGAGAGTTCGTCGGGGGCCCCAGTGTTAGTGGCCGAGGCAGCGGCAACAGCGCCGGCTGCTGAGCTTGTGTTGGACCCGGAGGAGGAGGAAGAGGATCTCACTTTGGTGTTCGGGAGCCTGTGGTCCTTTTTCCATTTCATCCTGCGGTTTTGAAACCAGATTTTAATCTGTCGCTCGGAGAGAACCAGGGTGTGGGCGATCTCGATGCGCCTCCGCCGAGTTAAATATCGGTTATAGTGGAATTCCTTCTCCAATTCTAAGACTTGCTGCCGGGTGTATGCTGTCCTAGACCGCTTGGGCTCCGTCCCATTGTAACCCGAGTTCACTGGAAAAGGGATAAGTGGAGAGAAAGGGAGACAGAGAAGAGAGGAAAGGAGGGGTAAACAAGAATGACCTCAACTGAGATATGGCTAGAAAGATTTATTGGATATGAATGTTTAGCTGGTTGAGAAATTTAAATGGGAATTTAAGAACTTCTCAGGGTAATGAGAGGACACTCACATCCAACTATGAGCTAAATTATTAATGCAAGATTACAAAGCTCAATTTTTTTTCTTATTCATTTCTCCCCCTCTCTCTATCGCGCAATACATAACAGCAGAAGCCACATGGTGATACGGCTGCCCTGAGTATACCTCGGCTATAAAATTTATGGTGGGTGTAATTACCAATGCCGAGTCGTAAATCCGCCTCAATTGTGCCATTTCAAAGGCTTCCCTGCTATCGGAGCAGGGGCTGGCAACGAGATGGGAGTCAGAGGGACTGATAAAGGGAGGGAAAGGGAGAGAGGAGCATGAGGAGTGCAGGGAACATAAACACACAAGTTGCCTACCAGTGCTGACGTGAATTTTCTTCATCCATGGGTACACCACGGGCTGCTTGGAGGAGGCTGTGCTGTTTGGATGCTCCGGGGTAGCTTGGTTGCAGGCGGAGGTTGCGGCCGGTGGGGTGGCGGGGGACATGGACAACTGTGGGGTTTCACATGAAGCAGGTTGCCCTTTCCCTACCACCAGGTGCGCAGAATGGGGTACTCCATGTCCCCTTGGCGTGTCAGGTTCAGGGATGCTTGCACAGTTATACTGGCGCTCTTGGTAGCTCGCCCGCGGAGGATATAACTCCTGATGGTGATGCTGGAAGCCAGTCTCCCTTGCGCGGCTGTAATATTCTGGACTATGCTCAGGGATGTAGTTATTTTGCGAATATTCCTCGCATGGAGGAAATTTCGGATCAATGTAGTTAGACTCCATCAAATACGAGCTCATGATCATTAATTTCTGGAGTGGAAAATAATTTTTCTAGCTTTGTCGTTTTTCTGCTCCATAAAGCCCTCCTACTTGCGAGCAGCCCTGTAAAGTTACTTTTACCACGTGACCCAATGGCCCAATAGCAGAGTAAGAGGTAGTTCCCGGATAAGGAACCAGAGGTATTTAGCATACCTACAGTCGCCATTGTGGGAACAAATCTCTCTCTCTCTCTCTCTCTCTCTCTCTCTGTCTCTCTCTCTCTCTCTCTCTCTCTCACTAGCCCTCTCTCTCTCTCCTTCTCTGTCTCTCTCTCTCTCTGGTTGTGTTACCAAGGCAATTGATCTTGGGGACAAAACTAGTAGCTAGTTGCTGACCAAGGAAAAAATAAAACAGGCAAATCCACTGGTCTCAATTATTCAAAGGTAGAATGGGTGATTCGCCAAGGATAAGGCTCAACAATAGCAAACCAATCATTTTGTGAGCCTGCACGCCTCATATAAAGGTTATCTGCTAATTAATGAAGGCACAGGCTTTACCAACAGCACTTCAGCTGTGAAACAGATTACGCTCCATTAATACACTTAAGAACTACAGCTGCATCTGTTTTATAAGATGATATTCCTAAAAGCATTTCAGCACTAATATTGAATATGTTTGTTGTGAATCTAAATGTCAGAGAGGACTGGAGTGCTGAGATGCTCTGGAGGTGTGGTTGATTTTTAAAAGTAGGCCTGGTAATTTATAATGTTGGAGAAAGGTGGACAGGAAGAGTCAGGCTGCTTAAACAAAAGCCTTCACTCAATGATGAGATATTTGTCTATTTTGAAATGATGTCCATTTTCTTCCCTAGGCTATTCATTAAAAGGCTCAGCCTTCAACTTTTAATTGGAAATGGGTGAGGATAACATTAAAAATGGGCCTGATTGAAGCTGTCAGGCATATACCTTCAGAAGCTGCTTTGAATGTCAAAGCAGCAGAAATCAGCCGGAACCAAAGGTGTAGGCTGCTTTACAATAAAGCAAATAAGATGATGCCAATAACGAAAAGTCAGGGTGGTACTAGTCTACGGCAAGAGTGGGTAAAAGCAGAAAAGCAGAAAAGCCAAAGCGTAACTCGTGCTTTTAACTTTTAATCACAACCAATCATTCTGAAAAATACAACAATTATTCAACAAAAGCCTTTGATATGTACATTGAAATATTATTTTCAGCATTGTGATGACACCCATTAAACAGGAGAACAAACAGAGGAAAGTCACACTACAATTATGACATCACAGAGCAAACAACAGTGGATCAGCCAACAGACTTCACAGTGAAATCTGTGAAATCCCAGAGCAGCCAACACAGAACAACAGCACGACTGGTGTCACAAACCTGACAACTGTGCTGAGCAGCATCATCATGATGTCACACACCAGCCAGCAGGGGAACACAAAATGTCACAGAGGACCAATATCCTCATAGAGAGTCTCACAATATTATGACCTGCTGACTTAACCTCAGAGGAGTCGCCCTGTGTCACAGAGCAGTTAAATGTTGTCATTGCAGAGCGGTTGGAGCAGTTGTACTTCCTAACATCAGACTGAAGAGCCCTCCCACATGCAGGGCAGTTCTGCTTAGAGATGCATTCACAGAAAAAGACCAAATACATCTGAAATCACCGGTGTTCAAATTGCACTACAAAGGCTTTTTCTAACCAAAATGCTGCATGTGACTGTATTATTTTCCTCTTCTCGTGGCCTTTCCGTTTTAACAACATTGAAAAGTCATTATCGTTTACGTGCAAGATATGTCGTGACCTTTGTTATGGACTTTGATAAAAAAACATGTCATCACAATGTAAATCAGTTCAATCTGTGTGTGGACCAGCTACAGCAAATGCTGAGAGGAAGAATTTGAAAGATGGAAATATGGTCTCTATGCACAGAAATGCATGCAGTTGGTTCATACACTGACATGTTCACAACACCCTGTATAACATTTTCTTGAAACCAGAGTCCCACTTATTCTTAGAGTGTAAAAAAAACAAATTATGAGAAAATGACAACAATATTTCAGTCTTGCTGCCTCCAAATGTTACATGCTATTCCTGGCTGAAGCTCTGACCATCAGACACATTACTGGCGGTCTGCTGATGTATTGTAAACTGATCCTGCCTGGCTGTGTAAACTTGTCATGTGCTGTGTGCTTCCCATTCTTATCTCACAGTCAGCTGTGGTCAGAGAGAGCGAGGTTAACTCCCTACAACAGTTTAGCAGCTAACGTCCAGATTATAATATATTTCTTCTGATTGCTTTTATTGCCATGATAGTCGTGGTGATGTTGTCATCCACAGCCCAAATAACAAGGAAAAATACAATAATAATAATAATAATGATTATAATAATAATAACAACAATAATAATAATAATAATAATAATAATAACAATAATAATAATAATAATAACAATAATAATAATAATAATAAAAAGGCATAGACTCCCACTTAAAGAAACATTAAGCCTGAACCGAAGTAGCACACTCAATCTATGGGTCAAAAGCAGCAAATTGCGAGTTAACGGATGTATCTCATTTCACAGCAATAATTACATAATATGGTTAAAAACGAGACGTGAAATGGCATTTCTGGCTGTCCTGTTTGTACAGAATGCGCACGACATTTCTATTACCCCTAGCGAGGATGTTAGAGGCGTTTTATAGAGCAATAAAAGCCGTAAATCAGTCACTTTTAAACGACCCCTGGTTCCTAACGTGTTTTACAGGGTCTGAGACAGTAGTAGTAGCCGCACACTGCACACATGGGTTTGCTCTCTGTGGCCTACCTACGCAATCTACGGCTGTCTGGACTATGAATACACCTCGTGACAATGTTATTGCATTGCGAGTGCCTGGATGTAGGCTGTATGTGTATATCACTGATGCTTGTATATTCAATAGCAGGGGGGGGGAAGGAAGATAGAGAGACGTGAAGAGGAGCAGAAGCAGAAGAATCCATTGGCTGGTGTATTTCAGTTGCCCATGTATTCCTGTAGAGACGTATTTGCGATTGTTTGTACTTCACACAAATTCGGTTCTACAGGGTACATATAGACAACTAATGTGTTTTAGGTCAGACACAGCAAAGGTGATTTCTCAGGCAAACCTCTATGCAAGCAGGGGCATCATGTCTGAAGCAGTAGAGTAGTGTCAGGATAAATATTCAGGCTGTGATATAGTGGAAATACTGCACAAAGCGAGATGCTGTTTATCACAAACACAAATCAATTCGTCTCTGCACATAAAGAAAATAGGACTTTAACATATTTTCTTCCCCAAAAAAAAGATTCGCTTATACAAATATGCACACGCACACACACAGACACACACACACACACACACACACACGCACGCACACACAAACGTCGTGTGCAAAAAACAAGACAAGAGGGTCTCTTTTCTTAACATTCAACCTCTGCCTTTGAGGTGGCTCCTATATGAATATTCAGTCACAAACACGGCGGATACAAAGGGACGGCGTGACAGCACAGATGAAAAATAAGTTTCTATTGTTCCCAACCATTTCTTCAGCTTGCTATTACCATACTGACCGCTCGGTAACCTTTCTTCCTGCCACTCTGGAAGCTAATGAGAAAAGCCTCGGATGAAAAATGCAATATCAGACATGTGACCTGTTTCGGGGTTATTAAAAACAGCAAACATGCTCAGATTGTGAATCAATGAAATTGATTACAGTGGAAATGCACAGGGGACTTTAAACACCGTCAAAAATCATATCAATCTACATATTTCTCCGCGTGCACTCTATGTATCAATTTCATAGATTGTTTTTTTTATTTTTATATTTGAGGGACAAAGCATCCTGAGTCAACAAACAGTGAACTAGTTTCGTTTGGCTTCGTCATGTGCTCATCTAAATGCACGCCGTTTGTTGTGCACCCAGCCAGTGTGGAGGAGCTGCACGCACACCACATACTCCCTCTCGCACCATGCGCTCCGGCGCACGCATTTTAATATTAGTTAGACAGCCTGACCCGCGTTTCACCCCTCTCGTTTGACTGGTTCCAATAGTTCACTGCCAAGGATTATTGATGGAGGGACAGCAATGAATTCTTTCTCCCCACAAATGGCTTTCAGATCGTGCACCTAGTTCAATAACTAGTTATAATGTAGAAGTACAAAAAATGAAGCCCTAAGGCGGACTAATTTGATGTTTCATTTGTTCATTTGAGAAATTGTTAAGCTTTCTTACCCCACTCCCCCCCCCCCCCACCCCTCCCTTGCTAAATAACAGCAGTACAAGCGTGTTCACACATGTACATATGTAAACAAAATAAATCTGTGCGAAACTATGTGGAGGTTGTCGCTGTGTCCATGCATGGCATGTTTTTAATTTGGTGGCCCAGCAGCACCTGACCGCAGACAGTGCAGTAATAATCTGTTCCCTGATGAAAAGGGTTACGATGCGCTTTTAATCAAACCCTTAACCTAATAGCCTTTACACGTTTACTCTCCCCAGGTGTAATAACGTTAAACTGGATGGTCCAGTTAAAATAAAAAAGTTTTAATGAAGTGCAGACAGACTGGAGACTAGTTGGATATGAGGTGGTTTCAGATACTAGATGCCCCACAGAAACCATTGGCTTGTTTGCAGTTCATTAGAGCAGTGTTGTGGTTCATTAGACTCGTGCTGTAGCTTTGGATCCAGTTCACCTGTGCAACAAGAGTGCAACTTTTTTCGCCGATTAACTTGACAGGAGTTTGCAGGAGGACAGTAATTCGAGTTTAAGTAGCTAATGTTTGCGATTAAAAAAGCACAACAAAAAAAATAAAAAATGGAAGTAAAAACAGTGTGATTGTGAGAGCGCAGTCCTTATGAACAGCAGTTCGTTAAGAGGGCAGGCACCAGTACCCGTGGTGTCAGTGGAGCCAGCTGTTTGCCTACAGCCAAATAACAAGCTCCACGAAGTGTCACATCTCTTTGACTAAAGCCAGGTGGAAAGGCGTGGGGCGATGGAAAACACTTACTGATAAATCCACGGTCCCACTCATTTTGACCCGATGAACTGTCTGTAAAAAAAAAAAAAAAAAGACAGAAAACGAAAATTAGATCCAGAGCAGTCTATATTTAAGTTAAGAAGGACTTTCTGCATTCAGACCGGAACATTTAAATTCTTGACAGAGAAGCCACGATTCTACACATTGTTACATTCACATTTACATTTCAAAAACAAACATATAAATAAATGATCCACTGACCATTCCCTGAATTAATTTGTAGTATTTGTAAAGTCACAGCAATCAGGTGTATAACATTGAAATGAACGGATGCATCGTGTGTGCCATATTTCGTTTTTTGTTCCATTTAAAATCGCCAACATATCATACAGGTAATACTAATTAATTTTTTTAAAAATGTGTCAAATGAAATCATTAGCAACAAATAAAAACAATCGAAAAGCCATATGTATTTATTCAGCCAAAGCTTCTTTCCTACAAGTTTCCTACAGTTAATCCCAGTGTTCAAACACAGAGCGAACAGTTTTATATGTTGCTGTATTATTTCATCTTAATGATCCTTCAGTTCGTCCCTCTGCGTCAGATCTCTGTTATTTAGCCTAATTAAAGAGAGGCTGCCCTAGAAAAGCTCTGACATGTGTGGGCTCCTGCAGAACTGGGACCGAGGACAGAACAATTTAGGACGGGTCATATTCAGACAGTAAAAGTAAATTTACAAGCATTTTGGTATTTCCTTGGGCAAATGTTCTATGAATAGAAATCCCTGGACTTCAGCGGTGCTGAATTATGGCGAACAGTCCATAAAAAAATCACGACTTTGTCTTCACATTGTAAATAAATTCAGTCTGTGTTGGTCAACGATGTAATGGAACTTTATGGTTCTTATTTGGACTCAGACAAAGGGAAGTCTGTGCTCACCCGGAAATGACCTCTGTGGATTGAATGATGACAGTGTCAGCACCACAGGTCAAAGAAAGGAATACAGCAGCACGAAACATGGCAGTGAAAACGGATGTTTAGACTGTCTCACTTCATCTGTAGTGCTATCAGATTGTTTTAAGCTGGAGTGACTTTGATTTCAAGAACAAACTTCCTCTCAATATGCAATGACTGAAAATGAGAGTCAATGAGAAGAAGATCATTTCGATTATAAAAAGGGTCGTGCACCCTCTGACATGCCATATCACACATGAAATTGGTTTCCAATTTATTGGAGAAGATACACATATTGTATGTTGTTTTTAAAGGAAAACAACTCTGTAAATGTTGGATTCTTTTTTTTTTTAATTTTAGTTTGGGACTTTAGGATGATAATTGTCTCCCTCTGATAACAACACATATGATAAGACAACTGCTCAAAAAGTAGGGCAAAATAAAATAAAATCATGGCTTGAAAGGAGCACTAATCCATGCTTTTACGAGGACACATTGGCCCCACAGTATATCACCCACACAGGAGCGCGTTACACAGTGCCCCCTATTGGAAGTGTATAATTGATTATCCTGCCCACTTAATAACAAACAAACTGAAAAAGTAATACAGATTTGTTTTTTGTTGGGTTAAAAACAATACAACAAAGACTTTGTGTCATCCCTCAGCAGGACATATAGCAAGATGCACAGATCTGATGTTATCTGACTCCGAAGCCTGGACACTCTTAATTTAAATGAATTAAATCATTCACTTCTATAATAGTTAATTCTTACATTAGACTCTCATGCTCAAGCCCTGCTGCACCTTGCTCTGTCAGCTGAGCTGCACTCACCCAAACAAGACTTAATATCAAAACGAGCCATTTGCAATTCCACACATTGATTAAGAAAAGGACAGTATTTCTAGGCTGAGCTGCTTTCTAAGGCATATGGGCAATTAAAGGATGTGCCCTATAGAGCAACAGAAAAATTATCGAGCTTATAAAATCACATCGCCTCATCAGTCTCCCAGCTGATCAATTCAGTAATATCTGCCCCTGCAGTGAGGACAACAAGTCAGGAGCAACAAAGGTGCATTTGTGTAAAACATGCAACAGACACACTAACATACACACTTGTGTTTTCCACAGGCTCTGGGTTTAAACATGCCATAATTACACTGCAAAGTGCCTTTGAATCAAACCTGTCTGTTGGCCCAGACATGACCCTAAAACAACAGATGCTCATGAGGACAAACACTAACCTCAAGGTGACACAGTGAGGTGAAGCATTTTAATAAGGAGCTTTTGTATTTTATAGCTTTTATGGGGCAGTATTTCAATTTAGACAACATTTTAGCATCACGCAGAACAAAAGTCACATTTTATTTTCGACACATTGTTTCAGCTGCACAATCTGCACCCCTGAACGAAACTATTAGACTAAGAATTAAAGTAAAAATGACATACAGGTACACGAGAGAGTCCGTGTGTGTGTGTGTGTGTGTGTGTGTGTGTGTGTATATGAGAGAAAGAGAGAGGGGTTGATGGTGAAGCTGGACGCCAGAAGATTTTTGATAGTTCTGCCTGACTTTTCATTTCCCCTCAATCACCTCTCAAATATGTTTCTATTCTGCCACTGACAGGACAGACATGCAAAGCAAACTGTTGAATCAGACGGAGTGCCACTGTGTGTCTAATGTGTTGAGAGCTATTAAAACATCCTGGTTTTGCTATTAATATCTTAAGATTAAAATATGGTACAAGTAGAAAAATGATGCTGCAAAAAAAGAATAATCCTCATGACAAGCCAATAACCATGAGCGGCATTTCCGCATAATCTCCGTTCCATCGCACTAAATATGCAACACCGAATCTCCTTTAAAATATCTCAAACACAACAATTTCCCGATGATTTAAAAAAAAAAAAAACATCTTTCTGTAAATATAAAATGCGTATTCTCCATCAATTCATAGCGTTCATTTTGAAGTTCACCAATTCAACATCCATGCATTCAAAGTCACGCTAATATAAAACATACACAATATTTTTTTTTTTTACGGGCAAATAACGGCACAGTCACAGGCCTGTGAAGGCAAAGTTAAAAGCAACTTACTGCAGCAGCTCTCAGTCCTCCGCACCACCCGACTACACAGTCCGGAGAAAGGTACTGCATCCTCACTGCCACAAAGCCCTTTCTTCCTCAGATAAGGGGAAGCCAGCAGCTGCGATTCCGGACAGTTAAGATTATATATGATGTGTATATATCGAAGGTTTGTCAGCTCTTCCAGGCCATAAAACCCACTTAAATGACACCACGTGCTTCCTGTGCACCATTCACAGGCCCTGCTTGGGGCAATTGGCATATGTAACCTTGTAAACTTTAAAATACCCTAAAAGAAAGACATTCAAAAAGGGATTCAATACATTGTCCACGTATAGGTTAGGCCCAACAGAGCGCAGAGAAAGTGGACGCTGTACTGACCGGTTCTCATAACCAAGTCAAGGAAGTTGAATAGGAAGCTATTAGTTTGAGAGGTGAGTTGATTTTTCTTTTTCTTTAAGCAGTGCTATAGAAAAACTACCTCATAACCTTGGGCTATGCTGCGTCATACTACTACTTCTACAAAAGCTGTGGGATACAGACACCCAGCAACTGGCATGATTTGATGTCATCTCTACCAGCAGATAGTGTTTTTTGTTTTTTTTAACCACAGTCTAATGATGGCAGGATTAAAGAGCAGGGTGATATCATAAAGTTGCCATATGGCTTCAACAGTGATGACGCGTTAGTCTGTGGACAGAGGAAACCAAAGTTTTGCATCCACGTTGTGTTGTGGGCGAGTGTTATCACAGGCTAGTGTGTCCCTTCCTTCCCTGACAAAACAGGAAACGGGAGTCTGCCTGTGGTGGAGTGCTGGAAAAAGGGGCAATAAAGTTTTATGAGGGCCTTAAACTTCAGAGCGCGTTTGTCAGTCAATGAAATTCTGTGGATTCCGAGTCAGGCTAAAAAACGTGATCAGTGGAATAAAACAAAGGAAAAGGAGGAGAAAAAAAACTGTAGTCTTTTTTTTCTAAAAGTACAATTTCTATGGTAGTTAAATTCAGTAGATTTACAGCACATAACTCATCAAATACACGCCAGCTGTGTGATTCCGCTAACTACCATTGATGTGAGGAAAATAATGACACAAATGTGCATACTGACCATAGGAAAATTTAATTTAATTTTAATGAGACTTTATTGGTTACAATCGACTATTAAGCCATCTATCAGTTATTCCAGGCACCTTAAATTTACAGAGGGCGAGAGAAATGGCTTCATTGCACATCACAATAGTATCACATACAGTGGCTGAATTATACATAATGATTTAGATTCACAACGATATGACATACAACAGGGATGATTCCTTCACAGAAACTCACTCACAAAGATATTATCTCACTGAACACCATCACACATTCAACCACTGCAACACATTAGTGAATTTAAAAAGAAAAGGAAAGAGGTGGAAAAGTATTTTTTTAGTTTTTTTTTTACAGGAGGGAAACAATCTCTCTGTTGCTTACAGGACAAGCTCGTATGCAGCAAGACACATGTGTTGCCTTTATTTTTGATTCGCTGATATTAAAGTCTTATCACATGAAGATGATATAGAGTCGAAAATGATGCAGGCCACCACCCGGCCTCCACTACTCTTGTCCTAATTAAAAACATAGATTATTAGTAGCATTGTGCAGCCTTTCAGTGCAACGCAGACCACAAAGCCTTGCAGCGTGAAGGACCCAGCTCCCCTCAACCTCTTGTCCCCTTCGTGCAGCAAAGTGAGGTTATCATCGCATGGGCAGCAAATTAATTTAGAAATGTAAACCGATTGATCAAAGAGAGTGATATTCAATACATTAGGTCCCAAACTGCAGCAAGTGACACATAATTGGTGATGAAGCACACAGAGCGGTGTCATGATGTCATTGCTCCTAGCAGTTCATCCGGAGGTCAGGCGGCACTCCAGCACTGTGCAGTGTGGGGCTGAAAACGTGCTGCATGCACCCCGCTCTCTGGTGCACTTTTACTCCTTCACTTTGATCTTTGAGTCCTTCTTCCACTTCATTCGTCTGTTCTGGAACCAGATTTTGATCTGCCTCTCGTTTAGACACAGGGTGTGGGCGATCTCTACGCGCCTGCGGCGGCTCAGGTAGCGGTTGAAGTGAAACTCTTTCTCCAGCTCCAGAGTCTGGTAACGGGTGTAACTGGTCCTGGAGCGCTTACCCTCCGATTCTGAAGTGGTATTAAAATCAGTTAGCTTTCAGCAGCATTATAGTGGTAAATAAATATAATAGTATGCTAATAGTATTATTACATAAAATAAAAAAAGATTGACTATCCATAAAAAATAAGCATTACAAGCACACATCTATTAATTTATGTCGCCTTCAACCCTCATTTAAAAGATCAAATATATTTATACAACCTAATTTAACCTGATATAAACTTGCTGTGGATACGTGTATTACAAATTTATGTCAGGCTAATAAGGATGGTTCACCAGATCCAATAAATATACTCACTTTAGAGCAGGGAGGGCCCTCTACATTTATTTCGCATTAAACATTTAAAATACACAAGACTATTACTTAAGAAATCTTATCTTATTGTGATATGTAAAACGGCATGACTAATAATGTGCTGGCCTCCCTGTAAACACTGGCCTCGGCCTACTCACTGCAAGAGCATAACATCGTGGGAGGAAAAACAGATGTGTAAAATCTAAAGAAGTGGGATTAGAAAATGGAATCTGATGCTTTCCAGATATGTTTCCCTATTTATAGACTTGCTCATACACAGGCGTGCTAAGTTAAGCAACAGGCCTTTTTCTGCTATTGGACTTGAATATTTCTTAACGCCCCTGCTGTGTGCTCCAGGATGTTTGCATGTGGAGGAACACAAAACAGAAGTAGCTTCTTTTTTGCAGCAAATTTGCTCACTGTCCATCTGCAGCCTAAGAAGTCAACCAGTGGCTTCAAGGCATGGACGCCTATTCAAATCTTTTAGAGGTGAAAAGTTCATGATTGGGTCAGGGCATTGGTGTTTCCCAGAGTTCAATTTAAGGCTAAAGCTTCTCCCACACACACACAACACACACACACAACACACAACACACAACACACACACACACACACACACACACACACACACACACAATGTAAAACATTAACTAATACTATAAACGAAGCAAGGCAAAAACTAATACTTAGAGCTGAATTTGTGAATATTATTTCATAGTTTTATCAGTTTTGTTCTCTTATCCAATTATACCACCATAAATCACGCCACAGATCACCTCTTCACCGTAACAGAGCAGGTTTACGAGCAATGGATGCCTTTGTCATAAAATTTATGACCGCGAGTTTTTATTATTTCCTGCGTTTGGCCTATAAAACTCAAGAGGGAAACTGGATCAGGCAAAAAGAAGTGTTGCAGCGTAAAGAGTGAATATGGGAAAGCATCTTTAGTCGCACTTTAGAAAATAGGCAAACTTTACCGTGGCTCATGTGCAGTTTTGTCATCCATGGATAAATTTGTGGCCGCTGCTCACTGTCCTGACGCTGGTTCACATTTGTGTGTCGTTTCACCGTTTGCGTATTCTCCGCGTTTCTCTCGCTCTCCTGGCTCTTGTTGCCGCCGGATTTTGCGCTCCTCTCCGGGTCTCTGTCCGCCACTCGTCCCAGCAGCGTGCTGCTGCCGTAGTTCAGCCCGCTGGCTTCCATGGACGAGCTGCTGGAGACCATGGTTATCTGTGGTCCTGACGGGAGAGGTGTATCCGTAATGCCACGCAGGCTAGTTTTCATCTCCTCCCGTTCAACAGAGGTCGTGGGGACGGGACAAGTGAATATCCCGTTCACATTAACACCCTCATAGCGGCTGGACGGGCGCCCAGAAAGATCGAAACTAAACATAGTGTTAGGAGAAGTTGGCTCGCTTGTTTGTCTGAGATTGCAGCTGTCAACATAAGAGCTCATTTTTTTTTTAACTATCACCGACACTTTCTTTTCAAACTAGCAATGGTTGCGGCATGTATGTTGCGATGATTTCCCTGTTTTTGTTGATCATTGCTTTTCTTTGTAGCCGCTTTTGGAAAATTCAGAGCTGTCTGCGCTAAAAAAATAATCCACGATTTATAGGTGGAGTAGGCTTTGGTATCTTTTTTTTAAATTCTTGATCCGACGTGCGCTGCCCAAATATGGGGTATTTGTATGGGATCACGTGCACATGTTGGCCAGTCATAAATTGGCTTTGATACTCAATGGAGATATTGATGAATAGGAGAAACGTGTCCGGTAAACTTTGAGCTGTTGTTGAGGACCAGGCAGGGATCTTTAGCGCAAAAAGGGCAGGACAGTAAGACAAGAGCGTCATCTGGTGTCTGGTATGGGGCAGGACGGTCAGAACCGGCCAGAGCTCTCTGCCCTTGACACACTGCGAGTGCACCAACAGCCCCATATTATAATAATTATAACAATAACAACAAACAATAATAGCAATACTAAAAAATAATGTGAATTGAAAGTGCTCATTTGGTTGAAATATATTTACGCATATTGACGTGGAAGTTGTGTTATAGCAACATAGCTACGGGAATGTTATAGTGTTTATCTGCATATTGGACAATTGCTCATTCCCGTGCTCCTATGAAGCCAATAAAGTTTAATATTTTATATTTAAGAGGCCAACATTGGCTTAAAAATCACTTCATTAGCTTATTTGTTACCCACTTGCCTCGACAGCCTTTTTTCCCCATAAAGGTCATGATAAAAATGAATATTTAACAACAAGCCCCCAGAATCACACACTGAGTTTGGTGCGTATTTCTAAGAAGTCTTTCTTTATGAGCCATCTGACTCAGAAAGTACAATGCTCCCAAAATCACAAGACGATGGTGAAATTTTTACAAATATTTTATTCCATGACACACAATTATGACAAAACATGAATTCGTAACTCCCAAACAAATGTGAAGAATTACTAGTGTACAAATCTATCTCACAAGGAAAGCCTATTGTGTCAAATGATCAAAAAAAGGGGGCTAAGCGCAATTTTATGTTATGCAGCGTCTATCAAAGCGGCTAAATGCAGTCCTCACAGGATTTACATAGTATACTGTTACTTTGATTATATACAGGCATTTCAGTTGTGTGTGTGGACTGTAGTCTATATCCGTGCAACTTTCATGTTTATTCAGGACACTTTACTGCGGATGATTCAAGTACTAGATTATACTATGATCAAATAAAGTGTCCGCCCGGTCCTTTCCTTTTCTTTCGTGGAATGTGCATGTACAACATTGAGTTAAGTCTGACCAACACTGTATTTTGTGAGGTGATCAAAGAGTTCACAGTGATGGATGGAGTGTGGGGGGATAAATACATAGATTTTACTGGCATGAGAAATAACGTAGAAATGAATACTTCTTTTTATTTTCACAATACAAGTGTGACATTGCAATAAACAAAAAAAAAAAAAAAAAAAAAATCAGCGCTCCAAATGTCAAAGTGGGCCATACTGTGGCTGAAATAATCTGGATTTCTAAGGCTCAACACTCCTGTGGTCAGCATGGGATATAAGTGGGAGAGCAGCGGGCTAGCCATCATGCAGTGAAGTCGCTCTCAAGTCCATGTAGATTTTTTTTAGGTAGTTATGTTGGGTTTTAATGGTCATCAGGTGTTTTTTTTTTTTGTTTTTTTTGTTTTTTTACTATTCTTTCTTCTTGTCCTCATCCTTCTCTTCTTCAATTGCGCCATTGCGTTCCTCCTCTGGAGAGGCTGCTGTCTGTTCACTTCCAGTCACCGTGGAGGTCAGGTTGCTCTCTTTCTTCCATTTCATGCGTCGATTCTGAAACCAGATTTTGATCTGCCGCTCTGTTAAACAAAGCGCATTGGCGATTTCGATGCGTCTGCGCCGGGTCAGGTAGCGGTTGAAATGAAACTCCTTCTCCAGCTCAAGTGTTTGGTAACGAGAGTATATTTGACGTCCTCTGCGTCTGTCTGTCCCGTAGCCCACTCCTGCTGAAATACAAAGTGAAGTCACTAATTTAATCTTTTATAAGTCGAAGTCACATTTGACATAAAAAAAAAACCATGCTTCTGTCTGTACTCTAATAATACTTTAAAGCAGTTAAACATAACTTGTACCTCATTGTCAGAATCATAATTATAATCCAAATCCACGAAGAAAACTAAACACATTTTAACTGATAGGCACATCCTATCTCAAAGGACATCTTTGCTTTATTATCTAAAATAATGAAAGCATCATAATGCATTCTCACTGTCTCACGCTACTGATTATGGCTACTATATCTTTCTTAATATGAAAGCTGTTTGTTTGCACATGTAAAGGCCCATCTACAAGTCGAGGGGATACAGTAATGTTTTATGGGGCCATAAAAAGTAACTTACTCTCTTGGTAAGACATATCGTAAAACTGGCCCATTTCCTTAATTTATTTGTCGTAGTAAAACTCACCGCTGTGTGAGTTCATTCGCTGCATCCACGGGTAGATCGGGATGTTGGTTTTCTGATCCTGCGCTCCTGCTCTTCCTTGATCCAAACTGTACTCTTGAGCAATGTGGCTTTGTGTATTGAGTCCCATGTTTGTTTGTCTGCAGCTGGGGAGCACGTCCTTGTCTTGAAGAAACACGTTTGATCCATATTCATATTGTGCCCTGCCAGACCCAAAAACGACATTGTCTTGAGGAGAGTAGAAAGGTGCATATATCCGATTCTGGGTCACAGCAGCACCGTACGACGAAAAATGTCTGACTGTGTCATAGGTGGTGGAGTTCAGGGGTACGTTAGGCAAAACATCTTGACCACCGGATAAATGGCAGGAGAGCGACGGGTTTGCGAAATAAGAATTCATACCTTGCCTGTAACCCTGTCTCCAACTCTCCCCACTTCTTTATCGGTCTCTTTTCAATCTCCTTCTCAGTAAATCTCCTTCCCGTCTGTGTCAACCAACCACACCTTTCTCCAAGGTCTTCTTTTTCTCCCCTCGACTTTCTGCTTCTCTAACTGGACGTAGACTACTTTGAGGATTCTATATTATTAATTTCCAATCTCCGGTTAAGGCGCACAAACCCGAGTGTTATAGCCGAGGCTTGGCTCGGTGAGAGACAATATGACAACGTCAGCTGACCATTCTCCACCAATTGAGAGGCAGGAGTTAAGGAGAAACTGTAGCTTTTAGCTCAGAGCTTGAACATTAGTGCTAAATGCCGATAAACACAACGTAGAGTTGGAGTGGCACACTGTAAACTTGGCTGGATTAGATATTTTTGACTTGAAGTTTAAGAATATTTGATTTTTGAGGAGGAATATGATGCAGAATGTGGGCAATGTCATTCAGTACAGTGATCACACTCAAAGCAAGGCAGAACATTTGCATAAAAATACACATGAGCACAACTCCAAAGGTGTCTTAAAGAGTGCAATTCAGGAAATCAGATATTATATCAATTTACACAAATATTAAGCAAAGCCATTCCCTGTGATTCTGAGTTTGTGTGATTTGTGGGAGTGGTTTTATGTATGCGTATGTTTGTGTGTGTGTGTGTATGTGTGTGTGTGCGCGTGTGTGTGTGTGTGCGTGTGTGTGTGTGTTTCCAAAACTCAGATGTAATTTCACAACACCACTGCAGCGATGGGATACAATATATACATGCTCTCATCCCGCAGGACGCAGAGCCTTTGTGTGGAGACTAACATAATTATTGGCATTTATTGTTTATCTCAGCCATATCGACGAGTTTCTAACATACTGTTAATGTTTCCATTGTGTATGAATTATCTGGCATGTGAGCAATTTCAATGCTTTTGCAGTGAACTGGGGGAGGGTGTAGGTGGTAAGAATGCGTTTATGGTCCCTCTTCTGTGAGGGCAATAAAACAAGTGACGTTCCCCAGCACACCAACAACTATCTCTGCAGCAAAGCCCTGCAACACGAGCAGGCTCAGAAATGAAAGCACTGCACAGCACGTGGAGGCATAAAGTCAAGGGAAATAGCGTGTGTATGTCCGAGCGACGAGTAAAGAAACTGCGTCTAAGAAGATCATTTCTGCCACTGTCTTTGAAAATATAAGCAATAATGCGACTGTCCAGCACACGTCAGACAGACTCCTCCACAGGCCAACTGTGGCCGGTGTTCACTATGAGCTGATAGCTCTCAGGTACAGTCTCTTTAACTCATAACAATAAACTGTATGCTTTCGATTTTACGCACAGAAGTTAGAGTTGAATTACAGTAAAAATGCAACGTGTTAAAATGCTTATGCAGATGTTCCAGTCTTTTTTCCACTGTTCTGATCATACTTCGACATTCCTCTGACACACACAGGGGGAAGGGAACCGATAATTATCTCAGCAGCAAATTATGGGTTGGAAAATTACTTTAGAGGTGTTCTGCAAAAATTTAACAAGACTTGAACGCCTGTCAGGGCAAAATGTGCTGCCTTTAAATGCGTAAAATTCCACATTAATGAAAAGAGGCCAGCATCACTCACTCTTAGTTTTCTGTGATCAATATAATTAAATTACTTTTTGTACAGCTGATAAGAGCCCAGTTTTACACTAACAGCGTTTTATTTAAAAAAAAAAAAAAATTTAAACAAGCGCATTTAGACAGGATATAAAAAATACTCCACAATAGCATTCACATTATCTTGTTTTTTTTTTTTTTTTGCAACAGGCCATAATAGATACCAATAAAATAATCAATACAGTTATTGAAAATGTCTGTGGAAACGCAGCAGTCTATTGGACCACCTCATTTATTTCTTCAATAGGGTGAATACTTTCAGCCTAAACGTGCAACACTGTTTGGTCTGTTGTTTGGGATCCTGAATAGCCCATAAAAGAGACAACAACAAAGAGAAGGAAGTAGCTGGTGCAATAAAAGTTTCCCTTCACCTTATTCGTGGCCATATGTGACATCCGCGTCGCACATATTTTAGGCAAATAAAGCGCAAAAGTTGGAGGCTGTAATGTCCCACTACTGCTATTCTGGGATTCTTTTTTCCTTCTCACTTTAATATTAAGGGACGATTTAGTTGATGATGGGACAAACACACATATATAACAGAATGAAACTGCTGGGAGTCCTAATTTATATAAATGCATTTTAACCCACAATGTTACTAAATGTTACCAAATATAACAAATTACAGAAAACTAAAAATGTGTATTCACCGTACCCCAAAATTACATTTGAATTTAAATTCAAACAATAGAAATTGAAGCTCAAAACGTGATGAATTTGGTGTGTGGCAGTGAGTGTTACTTTCTTGATTCGTCACGGTGTCAGAAACAGCACGTGAACAGGATTTGTGAAAGTCTTTGTTTCATTATAACAATTTCTGTTGTCGTCAACATGCAGTTGTTGTCATTTGTTTTGTTGTAACTTTTAAAAGCTTCATTTTGAATAATTCACATTGAAAATATTTGGATTCAAAAAATCCCAGATTGTCCTTAATTGTTATTCACAGCCCCCCAAAAAAACACGCTGGTCCATGAAGTTTCGGTTGTAAATAAAGGCTGAACACTAAAGCCAATGTGTGGACTGGAGAGGCAGGAATGCAGCAGCGGTTGTGCCAGTGTGCAGAATTAGAAAGGTCATTCTTTCCCTCGTGTTTTAGTGTTTTATTGCGGCCCGTGAGGCAAATCACATGCGCGGCTTTTGATGCAGGACGGAAATGAGCCGTTTGGTCCACGTTTCCACGATCTTTAAAAGGATATTATGACCGGCGATGAACGAAAGAACCAGGAAGGTCTAAGACAAAAATGATAAATTATTAACAATAGCCTGGTACTAAGTACTAACCATGGATATTAATAATTGCCATTAATAATTCATTAATGAATAGTATATGCTCTTCATTTGTAGTTAGTAGTTATCTACGGTGAATGCGCAATGAAGGCTAAGGAAATAGATCATGCGTCACAGGACTATATTATTATTAATATTATTATCATTTCTATTATTATTATATTTGTCGGGGTTATTCGGTTAGTTACTATCATGCTGGATAGGTTTTAAATGTGCGTTTTAATTGGTTGTTCTGCTAAAGGCCTAACTTTAACAGCCTGCTCCCCATGCAACACAACAGGGCCCATCCACGTGCATGAACCTTTAACTTCTCTTTTGCATTCTTATACATCAATATCCAACAGCACAACATCACTTAGAATTAGTTATATGGGACCTGTAAAATTTCTACATTATCGGCCATGATTAAAAACACAGCAAGGGAGGCAAAGTCTGGTCTGCCCCTGATGCTTTTTCCTCTCCCCCGCTTCTAACCTTACTAATAAGGAGTAATTCACATACTAACAATGTAAAGCCCTCTATAAGCACTTTACCATCGCTGGCTAGCCCAATTAATGTCCGGAAGTGTTCGACTTTATGCTCGTTAAGCACTCAGGAAGCTGTTGCCCAATGAGCGCATGTTGATCCACACATCATAAATTATGACCATTAGAAGGCAAAAATTTTGCCCTGTCGGGATTTGTAAGTGAGGTTCTAAATGTGGTGATGCGGACAGATTCATGACTTCATGGAGTTTTACGCGAACCTATCTCTGGTTTTAAAAACACTGCAGGGCAAAACAATAGACTGTGGGTTTCCCCTCTTATTTTAAACCAAGATTTACCTCACAACCCAAACATCATGTATTAAATGGACTCTATCTCCCTCTCTCTCCCTCTCTCTCTCTCTCTCTCTCTCTCTCTCTCTCTCTGCAGGCATAGTATTTGGCAGCAGCGGACACAATCCATTGCAACAGCAATGTTTCATAAAGGAAAAGCAAACAACGTTTGTAACAGTAGGTTATATGACTTTCAAAGGCTTCCAGAACGAGGCTTTGCCAATAAGTGTGTTTTACAAGATTGAAACGCAGAGACTGTTGAGCTTCAGCAGGGGACAGAGACACATGAAATCACTTTATGACACTAACAATAATTTTGTCTCTGCACAGACAATAATAAAACACAGAGGGAGCATTTCAGCAACACACACACACACACGCACGCACACACACGCACAGACACACACACACACACACACACACAGGTATTTAAGATGTCATTGGATACTTCTGAAATGGGCAAACTACTTTGTTTTGGCGTGAAAGACCAACTTAGTATCCCATAGTATTTTTATTTTTAAAAACACATTTTTGGAGGGGTTTCACACACACACACACACACACACACACACACACACACACGCACACACATGGGTCAGCTCCATTTATTTACTGTGCTACATGTTGACAGTATTTATAAATGAATCTGTTTTTTATTTATTGTCAAAATGCTGGAAAGAAATAGAAGTACTGGAATGCGTTTGATCACATATTGCCTCCATTCAAGTATGATTTACTAGACACGGTTCAATCATAACGCCCTGTTCTCTAAAGTTAAAATGACTGTCGTTATTGTTGCTGTTTTTTGATGATAATGAGGATGATATTTGTGATGGTGTTTTTTTTGCTAATGGTGTGAATAAAATCTCATGCTGCTCAACATAACGTCGTCAGTGGTTATGTCACAGCATCTTATAACAAATCACTGCATTTCATTATATCAGCACAACACCATGAAACAGAGCAATCTCTCATTCTCCGAGGTGACAACAACAAATCAGACAGACACTCAGAAACACTCCTCGGTGTCAGCTCGTGCGGTTACTCGCTGGCAGCATTGTATCCGCTGGGTCAGCTGACATCCGCAGTGAAACGCCGCCGAAAACCAGCAGCCATAAACAACAAGCCTCAACATCCGCCCACTTCCACATGCGACACTTCTGATCGCTAGGGGGCACTGCCGGGATCCACACTGTGTGTCAGTGTGTACATACGTAGCCGATGTGTGCGTGCGTGCGCGTGCGTGCAATGGCATACAATAGTCAGGCCCTTGGCGCAGACTAAATATAACAAGTGACAACAAGTATAGGAACAGGGAATAATTACAGCACATGGATGTAATTTGTCACTGGCTGGTCAGCTGGGCCTATGAGTGATGACAAAGTTTACTATCATTAGGCAATTTATTACAACACATTGGCACAGCATCTCTTAAATGCCTCGCTAATGTAGGCTAAAGCGGCCGGTACACTCGCAGGTGCTACTACACCGGCCAGTAAAGTACAATGCAAATTCGCCCAGGGCTTCAGCAGCCTCCCAGGCTACAGGTCAGGTCACAACTACACAGAATAGACATCTCACTCACTCATTCTGCATCATTCATCATTTCAACCCGGCCACCAGCGGCTGATAGCCAAACACAACATGAAAACATTAAGAAAGAGTGATAGAGATATGTGTAATCTTACCCCAGTAGGCTCTCCGTAGTTTGTAGCTGCGCTGTGGTCCAACAGAGCAGCTGAGGGGTCACGATGGCGAGTGGGAAATATCAACAGAGCGCACATCTCCCGCGTACTGTCTTCACATCCCGGGGATAAGGAGCTCGTGGAAGCAGGCTGTCTGTTTGTCGAGAAAAGTCTTTTTTTTGCAGGGCTTGCTTGCTCCTTTTCCCTTCCCAGACGCGGCTTTATTGCCTCCGGGGGGATAAACGCAGCGGCTGGTCGAGGCGGCGACTGTCCCGAAGATCCCTCTGTCAGGAAGTCGGAGAACGGATGAATATCACACGAAGCAGCGCCAAAATGTTTGTGCAGTGGTTTGATATTAAAGTAAAGAAAAAAAGAGGTTTCTACGCCCCAGCTTAGTCTGCTGCTGATACAAGGGAAGGACCAGAGAATAGACAACAGCATAAAGTTCATGTTCATAGAGCGTGTGCCACGTGGCTCGCCGCAGCCAATCGCAGAAAGGATTCAGTCGTAAACTTTTATTACTCAGCTGTAAATTTCTCCCTTTAACAACCAGGAATGTTTGCACCCATCTTTTCCCCTTTCTTTTTTTCGATTGCACAAAACTAAAAATGGCCACACGATATGTAGCGCGGTGCCGAGATTTCCCATATGTCACAAATTAGACGTGCGTCAAAAAATATGACAGTTCCCCTGGTGGACAAGCTGTACGCCATAGTGTACCCATCCAACGGGAAATGGGAAATAAAAGTGTGTGAGTGAGAAAGAGAGGGAGGGGAGACAGGAAAAGAGACTGAGAGACGCATATGAGACATGGAGAGAGAGGAGACGTCTGATTAAACTTCAATTAGCTAAACTATACTTCCATATCAGGCCTCTGACTCTCTGGCTGGCTCTCAGGATGGATTACATGTCAGTAAGCAGATATCAGTGTCCAATGTTCACATCAAACGTTAACTAAACGCACATTTCAACACGCATGTAGCGTGTTGAAATGAAGATTGTAGTCAAATGAAGCTGAGTGGCTGGAGGGTATAGCCGTTTTTTAAACTTGAAAAGCAGGAAAGGTGGAGTTTGAGTCTGCAGAAAACACACACACCACAGCAGTTACCCAACCGTTTGACAACATGCACTGTAAATCTGGTTAGAACTTTCATTAGGATCTAAGAGTAACACACACCGAGAAAGAAAGGAAAATACGCATGTGGAAATACGGACATATATTTTTACATCTTAGAAACGAGGAAAACGTGAGCAGCCACTGGGTTTACGAGGAAATTGCTTCACCTTCAACAATAATATTTCATTGAAATACATCTCAAAAATAAAAATAGAAGAGTAAAAAGATTCAAGATGAAGGCAACAATAGAGGAGAAATCACTGAATTTGAGCCCAATGTGCAGGTTTTAGCTCACACATCTCACTAAAGCAGGGCTTCTAGTTTCTTCTTTTTTTAAGAAAATTGCATACAGTCTCAGTAACGAATAAAATAAATTCCCTACATCCAAATAATCAAGGAAACGTGAGTCACATACTTGGATGAGCGGTTCATCTTGTCCTTGCAGGCCGTGATCTCCACACTGAGCCTCGGCACACACAGACAAAAGATGCAGACCCATCCAAGCCGTGCCTTTACACCGCCAATAAAGTTTACAGCAGGTACACTAAACTTTATTGGTAATGTCAACCCCGTGGTAAAAGTACACACACACACACACACACACACACACTCACACACACACACCCACACAATGGAGCAGAATAGATGTTACTTGGGGACACATCCGGAATTTTCTAAAGACTACACGCACGTAAATAGAGGTATAAACAGCCTGGATGAAAAGGCTGCGCTTTGACACAACTGAGGGAAAAAGCCCTAAAGTGAAGATCTGCAAGACCCTATTTGCTTCTTTGGTATCAGCTTGGAGTTACATTGAGGAAAAATATTGAAATTAAAAATCAAGTTTGCAAGCAATCCGCCTTTTTTACACGGATAAAATGCAATGAAAAAGCCTGTATAACACTGCTTTCGTTACGATTTAATTCGTTAGGCTGCACTGACTTTACCAATCACACAAAATAGATGTTGCTCTTCTATGTGTATCTGTAAGTTCCCTTTACTTAAAATGAATAGATAAAACTATTAAGAAACAACTGTCAATTGAAGAAAATGTGCTTATATTTCTCTGTGGTGTAAAACATATGATTCCGTTTAGGTCTTATTTTTTTCAAATCTCCTAATCTACCTTTCAGTTAAAAAAATAAATAAATTAAACATGTTGAATCAAAGTTAAGGATCTAATAAATAAATAATATTCTTTTGAGGAGTAACAGTCTCCTAGCACTCACACTTCACAGTAGTCTCCACGATTAAGTATTTGCATCCACAATGTTTAATATACACATCGAATGGTTCACTGCAGCTCATTCAGACTATGACTGAGAGGATAAAAAGCAGACAAGCTAGAGACACACCAGGAGTTTTGAATAATTTAGATGCATGACACTGAGACGACACGGAGAGACGGCACTGTTCATTAATCGAGATGCAGTTCTAATAATACACTACATTTTCAAAAAAATAAAAACAAGTCTGTTATTCAGCCTCAAATTAAAAAAAAAAAAAATACAGCTGGTCTTCCAGTGAAATTATGTTTGCAAACATAGGCAGAAGAGGAGCAGGTCAAATGACATGATTGGGAAAAGAAGGATGAGATTTCTACAGTATTGTATAGGATGTGGTAACGACACTTACAAGTGACCTACATTTCTGCACAGTTTGTGCCACTTCAATGATATTCAGATTTCATTTCCTCCGTTTATTGTGAGCCGTCATCATAAAAGCAGCATCAGCAGCTGGGCAGGAGAGGAGGAGACACAAGGTGTTACCTGCACTTGGCCTCTTATTTCCGCTTTGATTTCAACGCTCTGATGCTTTCCGGAGGTTTGTCTGGACACCAAGTTTCACACAACACCTTGCATGGTATAGACAGATATAGCCTCCCTCATGCTTTGCCATTATTTAGTCTGATTATTAACATCACGCCAGATGTTTGTTCATCTCATCTCAAACTGCCATTATTCATCCCAAGATTCATTAAGAAAAGCTTCTCGTCCTCCCTGAAGAGAGGAAGTTTCTTATTAAGAGGATGAATCAAACACGACTCAGGCTTTGGAGAGGGCGCATGCTGTGAATGGGATTCGCAACCTTTCCTTAAAAGGTAAAAGGATACGTCTGCAAACGCACGTCTGGCGTTTTTTTTTTTGTTTTTTTAATCGAATAAGTTGCAAAGTTTAAATTAGGCAAAGTTTAGTCAAGAGGCTATTCAATATACATGCGCCTCCTCCTCCTTCTTCCTGCCGCCGCCAGTATATGTTTTGAGCGCAAGGCATCATGAAAAGCATCAACATTGTTGCACGTTTAGACATTTCCTCGTTGAATTGTTTTTGATGATTTGCATCAAATAAACGGGGGCTCGTATTTGCCTCTACAGCATCATACAGTGTATAACACAGAAAAGCAGAGAGGAGACAAAAAGATAAGATAACGTGTGCTAGACTGCATATCAGATTGGACTGTGACGTGGCTTTTCACCTTACATATATATACGCCTCATGTGTATGTGTGCGTTAGGGGAGAGGGAATACTTTCAGTAAACCGAGGCTGTAATATCAATAAAAAACAGAAAGGATTGTGAGCCATCTTGTTTATTTGTGATTTTACATCAACAATGGCGGGGACACACAATTCTGTCTTTCACAGGAGAAACACCAGGAAACGAGCATATTGTTAACATCAATATATAACAAGACGTACATAAAGATTATATTCAGTGCAAAACAACTACGCTATGTCACCAGCACATTAAAATAAAAATTCCCTTACTTTAAAATCCTTGTAATTGTAGCAGGTATTATCATACACAGTAAATGTGCGTTATAGGCAGTTTTAGTTGTTGGGGAAATAGCTTGCAATCGAATCAGAGCGATGCCACAAGTGAGGAATATAAATTCAGCAAAGGCAAGGCTCTGAGTTTAGGTAGTGCCGTGGTACAATCTCAAAATTGTTTGCTTGGCTTTGAGCTAATTGTCTTCCCAAGACCCACAAATTGTCTTCAACAAGTGTATATTGTATATTGGGTAAATGCTACATACATAACTTAATAATATAAGGTTGATATAGAACACTTTTAAAATTAAAACCATATGAAATCTCTATATTCAGAAATCTCTATTGCAATTTCCCCAGGTTTAGGTAGCATCAAAGGATTTCAAACGATTGCATTTCCCTGGTAATCCTAGAAAAAAGATGTCTGAGGAGCTAATGGCTATCTTTGTCTAGGCCATTCACATGAAAACGAGTAAAACAGTAACAGTAACAATTATAATAATAAAACTTGTGGTTTCTACACAGGCCGTTAGCCGATGTAACTGCTGCGATGATGTTTGAACACTACTACTAAGTTATAGGCCTACATTTCGCTTACATTTTCGGAAAGGCTACTCTGAAATGACGTCCATGTTCTTTTAAATGTAGGCTATAATCTATTTACAACATAGGTCGGCACTCGTCATGTTTTGATCTTAATTGGCTATGCTTTTGATACAGTTATTAAAAGCAAATTGTAAAAAATAGCTAAGCCATTTTCCATCTAACATGCGTTTTAATTGACCCTTTTTTTTTTTTTGCAAGGGCGACTGTTCTATCAAAGAAAATGTGCTACAAGCGTTTGTAGCTTCTACAGAAAAATTCCAAATGCAACTCATGTTAGGATAATCGTGAGAAGGGAGAATTTTGTCTATTTATGACAGCAATATTAAGAAGGATTCCTGTTCCCTCTTGACAAAATGAAAGGTTGGTCATAAAGTTGACGCTCTCTGCCTCCTTGTGACTCTTCGTCTGTTTATGGGACCTCTTTTTTCTCTTTTTCAGCCATATAACCATAAAAAGGACCATAAAATCACTCCTTGGTCTCTTCTTTCTCTTCCGCTTCTTTCTCTTCTGCCTCTTCCACTTCACCGTCCTCGTTGCCCTCTTCCTCAGCCTCAGCCTCGGCTTCAGCCTCTCCTCTCTGACCCGGAAACTTGTCTTTGTTGTTCTCTTTTTTCCACTTCATCCTCCTGTTCTGAAACCAAATCTTCACCTGCCGCTCGGTGAGGCTCAGGGCGTGGGACACCTCGATCCTTCGCTTGCGGGTCAGGTAAGGGTTGAAGAGAAACTCCTTCTCCAGTTCAAGAGTTTGGTAACGACTGTAGGTTTGCCTTCCATTCCGTCTTCCTGGGGCTTGAATGAAATAAAGCCAGAGGTTAGCTGGGCTGACCACGGTCCCCCCATAAAAAAAAATAATTCAGATGACTTATAATTAATTCTGCTTTTGCTTCCTCTCAGCATGAATACCAATCGTTCAGCTTTCACTCCTGCTCACATTCACTCATATAGAGCGGGGGAAGTGCTTTAAAAAAAAAAGTGTGAGATGGCTCAATGTATTAGTCTACATACATAAGCAACATTGTTCAAAATACGTAATTGTATGTCCATCTTTCTGCAGGTTAGCTGTGGTTTTTACACCCACTTCACAAAAGAGTTACTGTGTGAGTGTGAGAAGATACAGTATTTATATAGAAATGGCAATCAATTATTAATTCCTTTCTCTATGGGCAAAAGTGTCCTAAATTGCCATCAGTTTATTGATGCTAAATTCCCACAAACAAAAATCAATATATTGTATTTTAGATTAGTATTCAAACAACATGTAGGAGCACATAAAGGAGTATGGTTTTCCTCACAACAGGGCCTATACAAGCCTAGTGGAGATTTTCAGTCACACACACGTACACACACACACACACACACACACACAAACACACACACACACACACAGAGTGACACACACATGAGGGGAATAAGAAGAGAGGGGGAAAGTATGCGAAAAGAGGGAGATTAAGCTGCCCTGTAACAACAGATGGGAGCAGGCTAATGATAAATATCTCTGTGAGCAGATAAAAAACGAAGCTTACACCTGTGTGGAGTTAATGTAGCCTGATAGCCTGAACAGAATGATCCATGAATGGAGGAGGTAATATCTACAAAGCCCTTATGATTATGGCTGTATGAGTCTGAGCCACATTGGGCCTGTGGGTCAAATTACCCCCAAACCCCGGATTCTGGATAATCGGGGCATGTTGTGTTTCAGCTAACCCTCCTGTCACTCTGCATGCTACTGGTGTGTGTGGCAACACCATATTTTAAACTATGACTTTTTCATCCTTCCCCCTAGTGCGTTTACAGTTTGTGAAATATCTTATGTCAACGATAATTGACTTCAAAGAGCGTGTGTCAAGAGCTGTGATCAGCAATTCTGTGTTTAAAGGCACTTTTGAAGGCAAAAATTCAGCCCTGTATGGACATGTGCTGCAGAGCAACAGCAGCCTGCAGTACATGTTGTATGTGCCCCATCATGTTCCCTGACTTATTTCGTTTTATAGTTAAGAGACACAGCCACTGTATACACAGGAATATTTAGCACACGTGCACACAAACACATACACACAGGCAGACACACTGACGCACACACGCGCGCGCTCGCACAGAGTAACAGAGAATGAATAGGAAATAATTGTATGATTCTGACCGTGGGGTCTCATCCAAGGAAACATAAGACTGGGAGAGGAGTTTTGATTTAAGTGGCCTTGTCCTTCTCCGGGGTTAGAGCTGCTCGACGATTTACAGTCTGGGTATTGCGCTAGGCTTGCGTCTTGCTGGGTACCATAAAGCGTTTGCCTCGGAAGGGCTTCATATCCATAAAATTTCGTTGCGTCTCCGTGGCAAGCCAAAGCGCATGGGTTTTGCTGGTATCCGGGGTTGGAGATCCCCGTGGTCCCGTGGTGGAAAAAGTCCTGCACATGATGGGACGGGTGCTGAAAGCCCGGTGCGGCTGCTCCGGGTCCGTAAACCAGCGTGTGGCTGCGGGCAACGCTTTGTGGAAACCTGCAGTCGTAGTAAGTTGGCTCCAGTGACTCGCCGCCTTTGTACTTAGAAAAAAGAGGGTTAACAAAATAGGAGCTCATGTTTAGTTAGCATCAAGCAGACGGGCTCTCTCGCAGTAGAATATCTCCTTTAGGATGATGGCAGCCTTTTGTTTAGGGTCCCAACTCGCACAGCGCGCACAGGCAGACAAACCGGAACTAGGAGAAACGCTGCCCCTTTGGACAATCTACGGCAGCTCACTCTCTCTGAGCCGTTCCTCTCATCGGATTTCTCTTGCAGTCGTGAGTGTTTTTTTCAGGTTTCGCAGGCTCAAACCCGGCTCATGGCATGTGCTTTGGATGTGCGTTAGCTAAGGTTAAAGCTGGCTTGCTCCAGCGGCACAGTCACAGACGCTGCTCATTTCTTTCTTTTTCCTTTTTTTAGCTTCCCACCGAACCACCCCCACCACAGGCGCCCCCCACCCTCCTCCACCCCCACCCCTTCATCTTCCTACGACCGGTCAGACGTGGGCCCTACGTATATCCACCTTGAGAGGAGCTGCACTAATCATAACCAACAACCCAAGAGGCTTTAACTATGATCAATGTTATGTTTATCACAAAAAAAGCTTTGTTATAAGATGATCAATGGAGTTATGAAGTGGTTAAAATATAAAGACTGTGACACATGGTAGTACATTTCCACTATAGTCTGACTTTACAGTGTAGCTTGTTGTCTTTGCATGTAGGTTATGAGGTGTATAAAGCAGGGAAGGTCTCCTCTTTAAAAACGGATAAAGCTGTTATTAGTAGCTCTTAGCTCTGTCAGGCCCTGCTGAAGCTTTTACACTAATTTCTAGAAAACAGTAGAGCTTTTATGGGCACCAGGGGGTCAACATAGCATTTGGGAAGTTCATGAAACCCAAAATGTTACATTAAACAACACTAAAAAATCTTAAAGCAAGACAGCGTTGAAGATATGACACACAAGTAAATAAAATATGGGAAGAAGACAAACACGTCGTCCCCGTGTAACCGAGTAAAGGCCAGGGCGACACACTTGCACCATGCGCTGTAAAACACCGACACACGCAAATATAAACACGACCTGTGAATACTAGGTGCCACTTACTGACCCCGTAAAAACCGACGAGGATAAGCAGTAAATCTCCCACGTGGAGGAGTTCATAAAATTTTACATTGGATGTTTAGCTACAATGAGCTCGCACAATTCCCAGCTCAATAGTCGTATGGGCTCTCTATCCAAATATGCCAGTGTGGTTTTTGTGGGGTTACTAACGTTTTATACACATCATCGTAAAATATGAAAGGCGCACTGGGCGAATTTATAGACCTTTCACACTCTATAAATATGCAGATTGCCAATCATTGTTGCATACTTCTTGGGGATTTTGAGCTACACACGTCACAACCGACACATATTAAGGATATTAAAAAAAGGGCTGGTAGCTGTTTTTTGTTAACTGTGCAGAAGACAATGAAAATGTTACTATTATCAATATTATTATTGTTATTATTACTATTAACATTATTATTACTATTAACAGTATTATTACTATTAACATTATTATTATCAACATTATCATTACTATTGTTATCATTATTATTATTAATATTATTATTATTATTACTTCCATCTCGCTGTAATATGTGATTATTTTATATAATACTGTTGCTGTCAGTTTTGCTATTCATGGTAATGATGTTGCTGATGCAATTGTTATTAAAAGTCTTTATATATTTAAATATTTATTTCTGGCTGTTCATTAATTATGTTATTATGTTAATTGTGAATGTATTTGTTTTCCCACTTAAGTATTTTATCCTTTGTAATTTACACCATGAAAAATGAAACCTACAAATACAATACAAATCCAGACACAGAATCCAGACACTTAGTGCCGCGTTATCCCGTCTAAATGTAGACGTTATTGCCCTTTGTCAAAACTAAAACCTGTCTGAGCAAATATGATCCTATTTTAATGGGCACAGAATGGGTAGCAAATAAAACAACAACATAACATCCCAACTAACTTACAATTGTAAGGACATTGGAGAAGTTTTTTTAAACCGAAAAAGTGAAAAAAAAAAAAAAAAAGTAAATAAATAAAAAAAATGAAACTCACAAGACTAAAGAAAATCAAAAAAAATCAAATAGAATTTAAAAAAACCCTCCTGTTTATGCAGACACTTTGTGCTCAACACAACAACCTGCTCGCTGTATTCGAAGTGCTGCTCTGTGGCCTATTACACATAGTGCGGTGAGTGACCATATCTGTCATTTTGTCATCGATAGGTTACTCTTCATTTTTCAGCCAAGCCACAGAGCTGTAAGGAAGCCTTCAACACACGGACCCTGCTCAAAACATGGACCAACAGCGTCATCTAGTGTTCAGATGTGTCCCTAAACCTGAATGAATCCACCAATCAGAAACAACTGTGAAGTGGACAGAAAGGGTCTCCACATTTGTCCAAACCTGTGTGTATGTATCACATCCTTTTCCTTAAATAAAGCAGAGTTAAATAAGCTGTTAACCAAATCTGTAACTGAATGCCTCACGTCTCCTCTGTTTTACAACAGGCTTCAAATAGTTGTTGCATTGCATGTTTTCCCTGTCCTGGCCGCTACCTGATCCTATATTAGAGAGATAACAGTGCTCTGCAGCACTCATATTTATGCACAATAACTATTGACGTTTCCTCATCTAATTGTAGGCTAATAGACCACTCATGTGATGAAGTGCGGGGTGTGTGTGGGGGGTGGGGGGGGGGTGTTACGGCTGGCCCATCAGGCAAAAGTCCCCTGAACGGTGCGCATGACTCTCCTTTGAAGGAGTGCACCACCACCGTCCATTAAAACCATAAAGTAATTTAGCCCAGACGTCTAGCCAGTTAGTCGAGTTTGCTTTGTTCGTCTGCATTTGAGACAAACAGCCGAGTTCCAACAGGGGCTGTAAAACTGGCATTTTTGTCAGAGCAGAGCGGAAATGCACTGGATTAGTCTTTGAAATTACAGCATCCTGTCCGTATTGTTTGTTACTACAAAAAGGCAATTTAGGCCTATTCCAGGAAACAAATGTTTGACTTGGGAAAGTGTCTCTCACTTTAACACTCAGATGTTCAAAATTAGACTCGGACTTTCTGAACGCCATGTGGGCCTGCATGGAGAAAGTATAGCACTAGCTATAAGATTATTTATAAGGTCATTTATTTATAAAAAAAAAAAAAAAAAAAAAAAAAACTCGTAGCATTGGTTAATATTTATAATCGAATTCGTTCTTGGAAATGTGACCACTGCACAAACAGTTTTGGGTACTTGATACAAAAGGCACATTAGGCATGGAGAAATAAAACAAATGCCACATGCCTCGTGCATTTATGTTTTGCTCTTTGTTTATCAGTTGTTTTGTGTACAATTTCAGAGAACTATATAGTCATTGCTGCTGATCACCCACATTAGTGAAACCGTAAACAAAACAGCATAATTAATTATTTGCTGCAAAGCCGGTGCTTATGCTTTTGTTTATGCGTGTGTTTAGTTGGGTGTGTGTGTGTGTGTGTGTGTGTGCACCCATCCTTAAATATATGTTGAACTGTAAGTGTACATGACTGGGGCTTAAATACGGGTAATTAAGATCCCCAATTTGAAGCAATGTAAAGCGAAATTGAAACAATGTTGTCTTTCTAAAGCCTTAACTGCGCAGTCAACTTAAGTTCTCGACCTCGCCATTATTTGCGGTGGCAGAGCTCATTGAGGCCTTAGCTGTACTTGGAGGAATGCTCGTCGGGCAAAACATGTTGGAGGCAGAACTGTGACTAGGAAGAATAGTTATTTAGCAAACATCCATCTGTTTGCAACATGTAGCTTAACCAAATAGTGATTTGGTAGCAGAATTTCCCTGTGGTTTTTTTAATCAAGAAAATAGTTAAGCTGATATTAAGGTTCTGTTTGTTAGGCCCTCGCTGCAGCCACGCACTAAATGCGTTTGTTCGTAAACATGATATCCACGTTGAGTCACAATGAATACAGCATACAAGCACTT
Source organism: Bovichtus diacanthus (assembly GCA_943590825.1). Taxonomy (NCBI): domain Eukaryota; kingdom Metazoa; phylum Chordata; class Actinopteri; order Perciformes; family Bovichtidae; genus Bovichtus; species Bovichtus diacanthus. Next base: position 2,272,078 of record CALSBV010010214.1, read on the forward strand.
AGTGATTAAGTTTATATTTGCAGAGGTCTATATCTACACTCTATAGTTAAACTTGTAGGCTACAATCAAAAAAAGAGATGCACAAATACAACAACTATCACAAAAATACAAGACAGACAAGTCCGATCGCAGATGTTCTGTTTCTGTACAAAATACTACACCTGCACAACAACGTACAAAGGAAATAAACATGAAAGAAAACATTCACATCATAAATTATGGGTTTGTGAAATTCAAAAGAATTCAAGTATTTTCTTTCTTCAGACAGTTTTAATGTGTCCAAACTGCACTTGTATAATTTCTCTTACAAAAAAACACAAAGGTATTTCGAAGTGAAAGCAGAATGTAAGTTGATTTTTTTTTTTTCTTCTCATACGGTGGACACATACATGTGCACTGGAAAATAACATAATCAGCATCAAACAGTCTCGAAGATAAGGTTAATAAAAAATCCAACAAAGTGATAAATATGAAGAGGAGGGGAAGGGGATTTTGGTACATCTGTGCTGTCCATGTGACTAGTGGTTATTATGGTTGTTTTTGTGACTGCAGTCCACATTATTGTTCCTTTCTGTCGGACTTTTCTTTGTTCATTTTCTTCATCTTCATTCGCCGGTTCTGAAACCAGATTTTGACCTGCCTCTCGGTCAGATTCAGGACCCTCGCGACTTCGAATCGGCGGTCTCTAGTAAGGTACATATTAAACAAAAACTCCTTTTCCAGTTCGAGAGTCTGGTACTTTGTGTAAGGGCATCGCTTCTTCCTCGTGGAGCGGGCGTGTATCCAATTTGCCACGGGGTTATCTGCAAGCAAAAACCATAATAATAATAATAATAATAATAAAAAGACAGAAGATATAGTCAACACTGTGAGACATTTTCTAAAATTAAACTGTGACAAATGACTACCACACTACTGTTGGGCATTTAGAAAACGTGCTTCTGGATTTAGAGCAATTATGTGGGCTCGTCACAAGGTGCTACAATTGAAAACAATGTCAAAGCATACACAGGTTTGATGTTTACCATAAAAGCTAAGCTAATAGTAAACAGTTTGAGGAAAGATTCTCAGCCTCAGACTATCCAACCCTACACTGATTTGCTTCCTTGTCCCCTTGACTTGTGAGTAACACCGTCGTAAAATACTCAATGCGCTTATTCACTTTATTGGCCCATAAAATGGCCCGTGGTTCAAGCCTTTACAGGTCCGTGGTGAAAGTCCTCCAATATGTCTCTGCATTCCTCAAGTTGGCTAGAAGAGTCATGTGAATTAGTTTTTGGGAAAAAAATGCAACTATGTGCATCTCCTCATTATTATATGGGAGAATAATGTATGTTACCACTTGGGATCAAATAGAGCCTAATGTGGCTTTCCCTCTCAAGACGGGCCTACATTAATAAACAGGGCTGAATGTCGTCTTATAGGGCTGCATGTGCCGTGTGTAATGGCACGGGGTCAAAATATGGTCGTAAAAATGCATCATAAAGCATCAACTGATGAATATTATTTCATATGGCAGTTTAGATTGTTCGCCTAAAAAGAGCAACTTGCATGGTTTTAACATTATGCAACAGCCTTCCAAATTCAACGTCTTCCTGTAGGTTTGAGTCCATGTTTACAACCCCGTCTGGTTTTATAGCCCCAATATTAGCCTAGTAGCGTTTGTCAGTTCCTAAAGCTTTCCCCCTAACAGAGGCGATTCCGAGCCGAGCTGAAAAGGGGGGATGAAACACCTTATAATTTCACTTTATGCATGACGTTTAAATGGCTCTCAGCAAAAGCAGTTTTCCACATTCCCAAACCAAAACTCCCACCCGGTTGTAAAAGACTGTAGGAGCTTGAACTTACTCGGATCTAGCTCCGGCTTCTCGTCTTTATGTTTCCCTGAAGCCAGGAGCTCCGACTCGGGAGAAGGGATATTCTGCTGCGTCTTGTCTCGTATGTCAGTCGATGAGCAGTACAGATAATCCGTGTAGGTCCGTCCGCTGGAGCCGAGACATTCGGCGGCTCTGTGCTCCTGAAAGGCGTCGGGCTTCAGCCCATAGTGCCTGCTGTTCCCCGGATAGCCATGGAAAGGCACGGCGCCTGATATCGGCTCCAGCCATGACCGCATATACCTCGAGTCTGTGCCTAAGTGAGGTTGGTGACTGTATGGATGGTAAACCACTGATGACTGGGAGTGTACAGGGGTCCATGAAGTGGAGAAGACGGGAGGCTTGGGTGCGAAGCTGCAGGAAGGATAGTCGGCACACTCCGGTACTAGGGACGTCGGACGAGGGCCGGCTGGGTGCGAACCGGGAGCCGAAAACCGAGCTGCAGCAAGGACATCCTCGTTTTCATGGTTGATCAAGGAGTCCACATAATAATTACTTATGGGACCCGTGGTCGACATGTCGAAGCTTCCCTGACTCTTTTACATGCATCCGATTATTATATGGAGTGTATGTGTACTTTTTTATCTAGCCATAGAACAATCAAGGCAGGTAATTATTTCTCAACGCTTCCCTGGCTGCGATTGGCTGCTTCACCGACACGTGATTATATTTACCCCCACAAAAATTGTACAGTGGATCAATGCGCCACTTATCCTGGGATCCCAATGCACATAAATCGGATTAAAGAATGTGCTCTTTTGCTGTCTCTCGGACGTATTAGAGGTAACTTTAACAACCATGTTTCTTGATAAAGAAAACGTGCCTTTGTAGAGCTAAAAGTGGATCTTTATATAGTCGCAGTACAGACCTGCGCACATTACGTCTAAAACCGAGCAAGGCACTATTTGATGGTGTAATCAATCTCTGTCTGCCGAAATCCGTAGCCCCTGTTATTGCAATGGATAGCATTACAGCATTAAAGTGTTTATTGAATCGCTGACGCCTTTTATCTTTATCAAAGCAGCACATTTGATAAAGTGTGTTTAACTTCCGGTGGAATGTCGTTTATTTCTTAATAGAGAGAGAAGGCTTCACAGTAGCTACATATAGCCCAGACAGGCGAGAGAGGGAATCAAAATACGGGATGCAGGGTGCAACAACAATTAAGTTTGCAACGTTTTAACGAGGGCGCAACAGACCAACCATTTTCCGAATGGGATGTGCGGAGATAGGAGAGGAGGGGATTCAGATTCTTGACAAGCAGCCCACTACAGCGGGTTATATTCGGCTAGTGACCGTCCATGTTTTTATGCCCATCAATAAATTTTAACGAGGACCATTTGATTGTTCATAAACGTGTCGTTAATAAGGCTGCATACGAGTTCCTCGCTCTACATAAAACCACCACCACTTTATGCATGTGAAACAATTCCTATCAAACAGAAAGGCCGGCGAGAGGAAACAGAAGACTACAGAGAGCAGAGGAGGTAAAAAGGTTCGTTAAAGGGCTCACTAGATGGAAGCTTTCATAACAGACACAATGTTACCGTTGTATCTAATGGCAGTGCATTTACCGTTTTGCCATGCGATATACGAGTGTAGCTTGTCAGTGAGTGGGCTGTGAAACATCCCTGAACTCTTCGGCAGGGTTGCAGCGACACAGCAAATAATACAATTCTGATAAACGATGGAGCAAAAGAAGCCCAGTGTCACAGGGAATACAAATGAGACTAATTGTGACATGAATGCTGAAAGTTTAATGCACATGTGCAGAGTGGACGAGGTCGAGAACAACATTGATGATGTATTACTAAATCCAAAGAGCTGCACACGCTGTGTTTCTGTGATGTGGTGACTTTGGTGCAGGAGTGTATTCATACATTTTTGAGAAACGGTGATGGTGATGAGTGTCCTTGTGATGGGTTTTACTCTTGCGTGCATGCACGTGTGTTTGATCTGTTTTTGCTGTGTTGTAAGGCTATTTATTTTGTGTGATAGGTAGGATGATGTGCATAATTGTAAATGAAATATTATCATTTTTTTCTCTTTCACTGTGGAGCAGTAGTTTGAAATAAAAGCTAATAGAACTGAATTATTGCCCACTTTAAGAAGAGTGAGCTAAATATAAGAGTGTGTAGACCTGCAAAAGTGAAATTACAGTTACAGCCGAAGAAACCTCACGTCGCTATGCTGAAATTAACTCCAACTTATTGCACTGTGTTCCATAAATAAGAAATGACGGTTTAAGCAAAGACTGCATCTCAAAATAAACCCTAATTTACGAGTGATAATTACGCGGTCTGTAGGAAAATAAAAACTGTAATGTGATAGGATTTGTAAACAAATCTCTCCTTTGTCACCGCCAAGCTACAAGGATCACATGACGTCACTGCTCAGTCTAGACTAAATACAACTTTAGTTAAAATTCATTCTTACACTTGGCAATTAATTGGTATAATACTCAATATGTGGACTCCGTGATGTATAACTAAATGTAATCAGTATACGCATTAGCAAGTGCGATGTTTGTCATGGCTGCTGAGTTCAGATTCAACCATGAAATTTAAAAGGCCAGACGCCAGACCTTAACCCGGATAACACCAAACGGCGTCCTGGTGAGCGCTGATGAATGCGCAGGTCTGCGGCAAGTCAAACATTTCCACACATGTTTACAGAAATACAGTCGTTTGGGAAGTTTACCATATCTTAATTAAGATAGTTTTACATTTTTATGTTTTCTGCAGGTTGAACGTCCAAGTCCGTTTATTCTGCTGCTGCCATTAAAACTGAATGAAAACGCTCTCGGTGGCCATTTATTACCAAAACATATGGTCATATAAATACATTATATAGCTCATATCTATGTCCGAAGTAATCCCCTGAATAATCCTTTGTGTTGTCTTGGGTGTGCGCCTGTGTGTAAGTGTATATGTGTGTGTGTGTGTGTGTGTGCGTGTGTGTGTGCGTGCGTGCGTGCGTTCTATTAAGCATCCCCATTAATAATAAGTGAGGATATTTTGTAACAAACTGTCTATTTCACTTGTTTATCCATGTTTGTTGTGCTTTAATAAACAATATTGCATCATTAAATATTCCTTTGTTGTTGTTGTTGTTTCTTATTCCTGGAAAGTCTTTGTTTCACTGTTGTTCCTTCTGAACACAAGCGGAGTTGTAACTAGACATTTAAAGATTATATTGCCGAAGAAATGCATATTTTTCTGCATCGCACACATTTTTGTATTTCATATATTCACTTCTTTAACATTTTACGTAGACACACACACATACACACACACACTCACACACACACACACACACACACACACACTCACACACACGCGCACACAGGCTGCTATGATCAACACAGACAAAACCAACAAGTGCTTTGTCAATTTCGTTTCGAACATATTTAATCCAGTTTTACCAATGTATGAAAATAATTAATAGAAATTGATAAATAAAGCATGAGTACACGTTTAGAAGGAGACAAATGACACGAAACTGTTGGGTCGGTTTGCTTTTAGGTATGTTCGTGTATAGTCAAGTCAAGTCCATTTTAATTATTAATTAAGTCCAAAATCACAAAGTTGCCTCTGAAGGCTTTAAAGACGAGAGCCTCTATGCTCACTCTCTGAGATGATATGGAGGCCACTTTGTGTTTCCCTCTTCGGGGATGCACTGGAACTGTCCTACATCTCAAATGCAAAGTAATGTAAAGGTTTATAACAAATGAATCAATGTATGATGATAACACTGCCTGAAACTGGCTCTGATATTTCTCAGTTATACGAGTCCGTCTTCTGTTCATAAAAATGAAGCAATAGGCCTGCACATTATAATCTACGTGTGCAGTATGACGCAGAAGACAAGGCCTATGGCTGATATTCACATGGCCAAAGCTTTACTGAGGTGAACAAAGTTATTCTTGTTTTAGATTTAACACAGTTATGTAAAACTTTGAGTCGTCATGCTTCAAGTGGACGCTGTCGGACAAAAAACATTACAGTGAGACACAGTATTACAGTGCACCCAGTATTTGCGCCGTCGCAGTGCAGTGACGCTTCATATTAATGTGGAATTATTGGCAAAAACAAGAGTTTAAGGACCTACGCCTTTAATCCAATGACTACACACCACCTTGGTTGAAGTGTGTGCTTCGCTTGATGTAGTTTTTAGGATACACGTGCAAAGAAAGGTAACTATTGAACAATGCAGCTTCAATTGACATCATTAATATGTCCGTAGGTTAAACAACAAGACCCACTCTTCATAGCGGCACAGTGCAAATGCGTGTATGGTAGATTATGACAGGCTGCAGAGTATTCTTTCTTTTATTATAATCATAAAACAGATAGAAGCACAGGGCAATTGAGGCAAATATGATCCATATTCATTGTCAAGGGAGTCTGAGCATTGTTTGTTTTCGCTTCCGTCAGCACAACACGTTTGTGTCATTGCTTGTTGGATGAATAACAAGGGAACAATGTGTGCTTTGCGTTGCAACATGACTCTCTCATCACACACGTGCGGTCACATTTGCTGCCTTGTGTGATGACAAGGCGGAGGCTCATCATTTATTCTGTCAATAATGAAGATATTAAATGTAATCTCCACCAAGCAATGGCCACAGCATAGACGAGTATATTTGCCCATGAACCTTCAGATCAAACAGGCCTTTCTCTTACAAAGACACACACAGTGCAGTTTAACCACATTAGTGGAAAATTATCTATATAGGCAATATTTAGACCATATTACACGCGCTGGAAAATTCAAAGTAGATGTGACAAGTTGTTTATAAACTACCCAGCTGCTGAACAGAAAGTACCGCACAACCAGAAGTTACTGTGTGATCTTCAGAAAATACAGAAGAATATCCGTATTACCCAAACTGTAGCCGACTACAATGTCCTCGATAACCGCTTAATATCACAGTTTCATCAAAACACGCCTCTTATAATTCATTCTTTAAGACTGTCCCAAAAGCATTTCCAGATCAAGAAACTTGATAAAATCCCTCCGCGTGCTGAGACTTATTGCTGATCAATAGGCCAATAGATATCCTCATGGTGACTAGGCCTGCCGCAGTGATATACATTTTGCATTCTGGTCCTACAGAACAGTTTCCCTTCGTTAAAAAATACAAAGTAATTCATATTTGTGGCATTTTTGTAGCCGAAATGTTGTTTTTGCTATACGGCTTAGTTAATTGCCAGTTTCAATCAATGCCGATAAAAGTGATTCCCAATTATTAATTGCATTTTTTTGTTTTGTTTGATGCTAAAAGCCACATATTGACTTTTATTTCGCCAACAATGTTCGAAGTAAAACAAAATCTGAAAATGTTCCAGAGAAAGAAAGTTAACGTCCATCGTCTTCTACACTGAATCGTCTTTATGTTAAAAGAAAAAAAAAAAAAAGAAAAGAAAAATGGTACTAATGATTTCTTCCTATATTTCACAAGAAAAACTAATAATGGATGTCAAAAAAGAAGGAAAAGGAAAAAGGAAAGCCGTTAGCATAGTTGGTTCATGTCTGATCATGCCAGTGGCAGTAACACATCTTGAGCTGTCCCAAGGAAGTGGCTGACTAAAGCCTTTAGTTCCTGTGCGCCACTACAAAGTGAAATAAATTGCTTTATGTGTATATGGTTTTAGGGGGAATCTGTGCAGCTCTCGGGGCTGTTTCCAGCGCTGTAAAGTCTTTGTCAGTGATGCATTCCAAGGGAGACACTCATTCACTGAGCTGAATGAAAGTGACTTTGGATTCCAGACTGTCTCTTCCAGTTGCACTACCGGGGAGGGGGGCTGAGAAAACAAGGGGAAATAGTGACCAGGATAAACACTGGACTGCCTTACAGGAAAGATGCTGACTGCGCAACAAGAACAAACTGTTCCATAAATAAGTTCATGTGTTTCTTTGAGATAAGCTCTTCACTTCCCTGAAGACTTTTATTTTCCTTAATGGCCTACATTAATTTCACGTCTGATTAACACATCACTAATCGTAATAATCAAATGGATTACTCGATCAGGCGAGACTTAAATAAAGCTATGCCTATACTTATGGTAATGGTTTGTGATTCACTGACGCGCTACCGTTATAAAGGCACCCGCAATTAGGCTAGTCGAATAATTCAGTGCTAGTGGACTAAAATGTCATTTAACAGTGAGGCTATTTTAATCAAAATAACATAGAAGTATTCGCATCTATAAACTCGGCTCAAGTCTTTAAAATGTGGGTCTTAATTGATACAATTAAGGTAATATAATACATTTATATAAAATACGCAAGCACCATCAGCTCGTTTAAGGCCGGGAAAAAAACAATAGAAAATGTAACCGCAAACTATGCAATTAAACGAGACAAAGGACAATTAAAGCATGATATGAACGAGTTAAGATATGCGAGGCACAAAAATAATGTTTGCAGGAATTTCACTGAAAAAAATGAAATAGGCCTCAATTAGCTAAATGTGACTTGTAATGGGATGATTGCTGTGTTCTTATGTGTGATGAAGTTTGTAAAAATAAGTAAAGTAAGTCAAAATAATTCTATATGAAATATATTGTAATTTTAGGCCATTTCTCAGTATTAAACTTAGCAGTAAATTGTAAACTGGGATTGCACGGCATTATGGAATAATACATTTTAAACAGCCGTGTATTGGCATTAACAAGAACAAGACGTATGCCCACGCACATAAAATCATGGAAATGTCAATACGCATCCATTTCCTGTTATAGACCCAGATTAATTTGTCAGATAATTGAATGAGTCAAATATGTGGCATCTATCTACTGGTATCTATCTATTCAGATCATCATAAAGCAGCTGAAACCATTAAACCTCAGCAGACAGCCAGTGATGACAGATGCAATACAACGCAGTCTAAAACTTTACCCCATGTTGTTTACAACCTATTCTCCTTCTGAGAGCTTCAGAAGGTTTTACAGCCCACCACAAAATAACAGCAAAGAAAGAAAGCGTCTCTGTCCAAGGTATTGCAGCTCAGTTCATTTACAATGCCATTTGCGGGGACCTGGGTGACTATAGGGGGTAATTCAGCGGAAATTGTGCCCTTGATGAAGACGAACTGACGTAATCAAGGCAGTTTCTTGTTGCCGAGCCAGGAAGCCAACCCCAACAACATGAAACTACCTAAACCACACTTCAGCTTCGCGCAAAAGGGGGTTAAAATCCATGGAAAGGACAATGCATGCAAAAGCCAAGAGAGGATTAACACTATTCAGCACAAAGAAAAAAAGGCGAGTACCAACACAATAAAACATAACATTGTCTAATAGGGATGGACATCAAGCTTCTTTCTAATCACAATTAAATATAGCATGCCTTTCCTCGTTTGATCATAGAAAAAAACCGTGTCAGTCTTAATATGCTATTGTTCTTATTCCATAATTAGCATTGGAGCAGCACATCAAAACCATTTATATTCGGCTGTTCCAAATAAGCGAAACTTTAAAAAAATAAATCAGTCACAGTAAGTAGCCACAAACATAATGCGAAAAATATTCAGCAATCAGCGTTTTGATAGCAGCGATAAAGAAAACAGAAATCAGCAGCACGCTGATTGATCCACAACTTGTAAACTATCGACGTGTGCAGGCGTGCACCATGCGTGCCACAAGAGCTGTCAAGCAAGCTCCCCCTGACAGATGTGCCATACTTTCCAAAACAGGAAACAACAATATTACGTGAAATGGGAGTCCTACCTTCACTTGCATCCCGCAGACGCCTCTCCGGTGCGTTTAGTTATCCACGTGTTTGCCGTGATGCCTGTTGTTATTGTTCCTGCAGCCGTCGCGGTCCCTTTTATCCACCATCTTTCTTATCTCCAGCTCCCATGAAGCTCCATTATCCCGGGTGGAAGCGGCTGCTCCTTCCAGCCCAGCGCCCCGGCTGGATCCTGCACATTGCAGTCTCTGCTGTGTGGATTAGCCCTCCTCCACACACACCTTTAAACGCATCTTTACTGCTGCAGCACATTATATTTGCAGATCATAAAATCCACCCCCAACGCTTTCCAGGGCGAACCTGACATTAGAATTTTATGACCTTGACTTACTGTGGTCACCTGGATAATATTTAAATCAACGTTATGGTCTCTCACTTCTATTAAAACTGCCATGATCTCCTTCTCTCATCCGCAGTGTCTCTCCCTCCCTCTCATTTGCACCACTATGCCAGGGGAAGGACAAAGTTGGTAATACCTTTCCATTTCCCCCTCCTTTTATTGTTTTGGAATCGTTTGCCATGACATAGCTTCATATCGTCTTGTGCATGCACATTACACTGCACGGATATGCCACAGCCACAGACACCAACGAAGAAGCGGCACAAGTGGCTAAACATTCATTATAGCTCAGCAAAGTGAAACTGCTTACATGCCACGAGTTATTTATAGACTGCTGGGGATTGCCTCCTCCTTTCGTTTGCTTCATGTTATATTATAAATACCATTGCAAGATAATAGCACCTTATTGTTCCAATGCTGCTGCAAGTTTTCACCTGGAACTCAAGTCTAGTCTGCAGCGTTTTAGAGTTCATATCAAGGCACGCCGTGGGTATGTGAATGTGTGTGTGTGTGTGTGTGTGTGTGTGTGTGTGCGTGTGTGTGTGTGTGTGTGTGTGTGTGAGTGTGTGTGTGTGTATGCGTGTGTGTGTGTGCACATAAAGATAAATTTGATAAATGATTATTGAATGCATTACGAGATGACACATGCATGTCTGTCAATATCTGTCATGTATATGCATATGTGTGGGCGTGTGTATGTGCATGCGTGTGGGTGTATGTGTGTGTAGGTAGAAATATCTTCAGGAATAGTTATAAACTGCACTGTGCTCCCTTTCTCGGCTCTCCCGGTTGAGCTTCTTGAGCTTCATGCGTCTGTTTTGGAACCAGATCTTGACCTGTCTGTCGGTCAGGTTGATACTCCGGCTGATCTCCAGGCGGCGCTCCCGAGACAGATACATGTTGAACAAGAACTCCTTCTCCAGCTCCAGCGTCTGGTGCTTTGTGTAGGGACACCGCTTCTTCCTTCCACTTTTGGCTTTTAACCAGCTTCCCGTTGTTTTTTCCGCGGATAAATCATCTACCGGAGCAAGAGAAAGACAACAATGAACAACTGTGGCCAAATCCGGACAGTCATTTTGTGCAGAGATCATATGCAGCTTCATAACCTCCATCAATACACAGGATGCTATGCAAACGCCCATGCCCATATCTCACATGCTCATTCAGTAGCGTCCATCTAGATCAAAATAGTTTAGAAGAGCAGATTTACCTGGATGTGGACTCTCCGCGACTCTCACTTGAACAAATGAACAATGCCGAACATCAGACCTTTCACTTCAACTCCTACTGCTTTCTAATTGCTTTTGTGTGATGTAGAGCTATAATTAGATCAAATCAAACTAGGGTGTGTAAGCACTTCTTTTGTCTCTGTTGGACCTCAGACTCCCATAAAATGTTATTACCTTTGCACGCCAGAGTCAAATGAATTTTTTTTTTTGTTTTTTTGGAGGTACATCCCAAAACAAAAGGATGTCTCGGTAGCATAATACCAGATCAACACAAATATAAAGACAAAGAAACAAGATATGTCAGTGATGGCAGAGAACACACACTGCTGCACATTCAGTTAATTTCTTGATTAGGTTGCAGACTCTAGGGAATAACGCCCCTGTTGCGCGCACACGCACACCCACACACTCAGACAAACACCCACCCACACACACACACACACACACACACACACACACACACACAGGTTACAGTCAAATAATTACCCTAATGTGAACACTCAGTGTGTGGCCCACATTTAATCATTACCAAAACATTTAATTCAGTAATTTGAGATTAACAGGACACACACACAGACACACACACACACACACACACACACACACACACACACACACACACACACACACACGTACACACACGCACACGCACAAGCACACACACACACACACACACACACACACTCAAAAAGACGGTCCTATTGCCTGGCTATATCTTCTAATAAAATAAAAAATAAAATACAATTAGCTTGTTGGTCCTCACGTATGGAGCTAACACCATAAATAGCACAACAAACTGAAACTAATTTTAAATAAGAGATAAAGACAAAAGGCAGAGGGCTGTGCAATGGCATCAGTTGTAGTTAGCATCAGTTCCTAGCATCAATGTATTAAAGGCATAATCATTATTATTATTATTATTATCATTCTAATGTGCGTGTTTGTGTTAAAAATGTTAACAACCGATCGGTGCAGTTTAATAAAAAATCAGTCAAAAAAGTTATATATATTCGTGGTTTTGTCTAACACAAAAAGACAAATTCGCTTCATTATTATCAAGCTACCAGTGTTAGCATGAAGGAAGGGAAGGAAGAATAGTACTCAGACGTAGACTTTCCCTTTAAACTATAATATTTCAAACACTAGACAGAATTATCGTGAATTATCGTTGCATCGACGCAGCACAGTGTACATGTATTTATAGTAAATATAATAGTGAAAATTGTTCCCAGCGGTTTTAAATAAGCCAGGGCATTATGACAAGAGGTTTTCAACTGTGGAGCAAACCCCGCACAATTTTATGTTGGCTAAATACCAGCTTTTTGATGCGTAAAATGGTGCTGTTAAAAATGGTTAGGTCTCACAATGTAAATGGCCCATGTAACAGAGAGAAAGAGAAAGTGAGAGTGTGAGATAAGTGAGAGAGTGCGATATGTTGTGTGTGCGTGTGTGTGAGCGTGTTTATTTCAATGATAACTGCCCATCTCACATTCTGACATTAAAGGAAAGGTGTTAAATGCCACGGGAACCATAACCCCTGCTAGGCGACGCTGTCAAATGCCCATACAGCCCGTAAGACTGCATCCAAACACAAGTCTGCATTATTGGGCCATGACACAACACAGCGTGCACACACAACACTGACAGAATATATGCACGTGTGGAAATAGTTTTCAAATGATCTGTGCATGCAAGTGTTTGTATGAATGAATATGTACGTGTGTGTGTGTGTGTGTGTGTGGGAGAGGGGGAGTGGGGGTAAAGTAGTGGTCTACCTTTTAATTCCCCGTCCGAGTTATCTGAACAGCTGTCACTCTTGGCCTTCTCTTCCTTCCTGCTCTGACTCTCATCTGTCTTTGAAACCTCTCTCGCTGTCTCCTGCGCCGATTTGCTGCCACTTATTGTCGATTCTGATGCTGATTCAACAGATGTCGCCAAGTGGGTCAGAGAGAAGCCCGAGGGGAACTGCCGGCCGTCCTGCTGCGGCCTCTCCCCGTTATACACCTGGAAACAGCCGCTGGACGAGGCGGTTTGCTCAGGCCGGCAGCTATTGTCCCCGAGCCGGATGTAAGTGGCCGACTCTGTTGTCTGTTTCCCTTTACCGCTGTCATCCTGATAAAGGCAACAAAACGCCTCCTCTTTGACGTTGCCCGCTGGAAACGAGCAGTGTTGTAAACACTGGGCAACAGGTTGTTCGTCCCTACTGGTTTTGGAGGCTGGGGTCCATGTGGCCAACTGTGTTGACAGGTAGGGCGCATCCTGGAAGCCACTGAGCGACAGACCGCTCGGAGGAACCTCGTCTCTTTTGGAGAGTGAAGATGGTCCAGCCTTCCCAATGTTTCTCATCACTGAATATCCGTACTCTGCAGCTGTGTGGATGTACATCCCGGGGTTGCTGGAATAACCCTCACCCCTGAAGGAAGATGATCCTCCCATTAAGGAATCCATCAGGAAGTTACCGGGCGCTATGTTATTCGGACATGACATTTTTTGTATTTGGAAACACAGTAATCGTTTAGTGTGTTCCAACTAGTCTGAACTACGGGATTCCTCCAGGAGAATAAGGACAGTAGGATGCTGACATCTTTTGGAAGGGGGTGCAAAAATATCAGTAACATAATTATGGATGCTGGGAGACATGTCATGTGATTTTCAGACCAATAGCGGCGTGGAAGTGGCCTTGATGCTCCAGACTGACGTGACGTCAGCGCGGTCAAGTTGGGGAAGCTGGAGGGTTTTTGGTGGAGCAAGAGCGCCACCTAGCGACCAAACGCTGGTCAGGACAGCAGGCCCACACCAGGGGAACAAAGGGCGACTGCTGCAGCAGGATTTTTTTAAGGCACTTACTACGTGGCTTTTGAGTATTTTAATGCGGTTTGAGTTGAGAACTTTAAATGTTTGAAAGACAATTTATTTCGTCAACATATGATTTCCTTCTCGCGCTGGTGCCAGCGGTGTGGAGATGAAGCCATCGAGGAGCTGCCATAAGACAGAGTGCATTTTGTGTCTGTTCTTTTTGTTTGTTTTGGTCTATTTGCTTTGTTGTAGCCACCGATTAAGCAAGGTAAGATATACGCAGGTGTGTTATCCAAAAGAAAATCCGAACAGAAATGTGAACTACTTGAATGATTTTTTAACTGGGGAAAAAAACGCCAATTTGCAGACTAGGTTTTAATCCATGACGTTGTGAAGTAGCATGACTATTCAAACGTTCGCTTTCGCATTTGACCTGCTAAAGTTAAGATTATAAAATCTTCCGAAATGTGTTTCACTGACATCCTTTTGTAGATTTACGGTAATACATTTCATGCATTAATTAGGAAAACATTATACGTCGGCCAGGTCTTTTATTTTGACTTTCAGATCGTTATTAGTTCACATTTAAATTACTTTAATACTTCAACAGAATCAAACCAGAATTCCTTAACAAGCAATTAGATTATTAGACCAATTAGTTAACTTTAACTGGACTGGGCTAACTCCTCAAGCCGCACTTGGCTGTTAAACTGCTTTTCTTCTTGAAATGAGCAACAAAAAATTAACTAGACGGTGGAATTTGTACGCAAGTAGATAGTGGGCCTATAAGGATATTTATTATTGTGGTGTAAAAGGAAAGCCATACAGAATTACGTCAAGCGCATTGTTTATCTTGTTTTACAGTTCACACCAAACATCTTACAGCCTAATAAATAATTAAGTGCATACCTGAGCTATTGTTATAGACGATCCTGTACTATTTTGATGTTTCTTGTTGATTTCCACTGTGCTTTCAATATGTTAAAGATGTGAAATGAACAGTCTTACTTTTGCGTTTTCGTTGTTGTTAATGTTTATATTCTGAGACTCGGTTGTGGGCCAGAAGAGCTGCTCTGTGAATTAAGTGTGGCTCTCTCATTTAACTGAATGCGCATTCATGCAAAGATACTTTCTTTAAACAAAATAGGTTAAGTCTCAATTCTCCTTCTCCTCAACACTATTCAGATGTTGCAAACAATATCGATAGAGTTTAAATGTGTCTCGTTCAGGTGAAAACTCTCCTTCTTTTCTTTTTTTTTTTAAATAGATGTCAGTCGCAACAAGTTTAACAAATATTGTGCTGCACCCGAAACCAGCAACGATAATTACCAGGAAGCCTACTATTGCGAAACATGAATACGATAAAATGAGCATCTTACATTCATAGCTACTCAAACTGAACTCGACTACACGTAATTTAAAGCATCTAAATTAAAATACATGAGAACAATTACGTTATTTTAATAGGCCTATTTCATGCCTGTTGGATAGAAACTAAATGTTCAAAATCTTATTTGCATTGCATTCCCCAGGGTAGCCTAAATTGTTAATCTGTTTTTGTGAATGTTGCATGTTAATACCATGAGGTTAGTTTCTAACCCACACGCTACATTTATTTTCACACTGTGTGTTTTTTGTTTACTGAAAAAGCCCCGTTGTCTTTGTTTCGTGTGTTGCTTTGTGTCAGGACTGTGTTGTCTGTGCTGCAGTCAGTACGTGTTAGGACATCCAGTCCAAACAAACCCGCAGTTGCTCGTGGGACTACAAATACACTGCGGCCGAAACCTCACGAGCTCCTGGTTCTCTATAGTTTGAAAACTGCGTACAGAATCAACTGCATAAGCTTGGATAACTTGTACAAAGGCGAACACTGTTGGGTATATTATTATAATTAGTATTATGCATCTGTTTATATGAAAACAACGCTCATACAAATCATTTCATATTTTCTAAAGGTTTTTATAAAATGTCCCATTTTAAAAATGGCCTCAAAACGCTCAGTCAGGCTTCAGTAATGCAACATGTCAAATACGTATAAGGTCTGAGGACTGACACGAACTGCTGATGCCATGTCTCATCAGCAGTTTGGTGTTTAAATAATTAGACTGTGTTACTAACAGATCTTTACCAAACATTTCAAGGCGGATGCAGATAATGATGGCATTCGTCTTGCACGTTAAAAATCTGCTTGTGTCGTCCAGATTGGTTTGTGCGAGATGTGCACGCGCGTGCGTCTGTCTGTCTGTCTGTCTGTCTGTCCGTTCAGAATCATTTTCAATGGCAAGGGCAAGATAGGCTTTATTAGAAATGTATTTATTTGAATATGTGTCTGCATTTGCATGTGTACAGTGATGTTTCCCGATGAGAAGGAACACATGTGTGCATGTGATACACTGAATGTAAGTGAAATAAATCAAAATAACCGATAAAAAGTGACTTTGTGGTAATTCTCCATTCCCAACATTCCCAATATTTCTGAAAGAAATATGGCCAATTATAACGACGGATGGAAATCTTGCCTCTTCAGTTTTTGTGATCTTTACATTAATTAAGGATACACGGACGGATAACCTAGAGTGTGCAGAACATCTTGGGCTCTTGAAACCCTTTTTTTTTTAAAAAAAAGCTCATAATATCAACTATAAACTGGCGTGAGCCCGTGAGTTATAAGTTTTATTAAGTTCTTGAACAATTTAGATTTTGAAGAATGACGTTTGTCACAAAAGGAAAAGGAAAATCCTGGGATAAAGGATTATTAAGGTTATTATTTTCACACTCCATCTTTCTTTAATCTACACACACGTTCTGCCTCATGTCGGGATAAATTAATAACCACACCTAATACAGCATAGCCAGGCTCACAAACTCACACCTCTGTCACACAGAAACTGCTTTATGACAGATTCACACCTCGCCTGCAGGCTACCTTCAACCCAGCACAGCACACAAAAAGGCATGCACATAAAACAAATTATATACAACTTTGCAAGGAGCACTGAGCTCTAAATAATGATTACATTTGAAAAAGAGACGCAGAGAACACTGTGACGCCTCAGACCTGCTCTGATGATACCATATACCTGGCGGTGCAGGGAAATATGTATTGTATTTGCCATAGGCCTGAAATGATAATGGGGACAGTATACTTGTCGGAATGTCACACACCTGGGAGAATTATAGAGGAAGTATTGTGGTGTCACCGTTACTATTGTTTCATAACTGGCAGCAACAAATAAATAACATTGTGATGTCACAGACCGGACAATGTGTAAACATGTGCATAATGAGGCCAGACTTAATAACACGAGTTCGTGATATGACAGTAGCGCCGGTACAGAATGGACATTATCATTGCACATAGCATAACAAGCACACGCCATTGTGTAGTACACACAATATCATAACACAGAAGTGAGAGGAGCAAGCAGCTGCAGGAAAACAAAAACTACGTTGATGCTACAGACCCAATAGTTGGCAATTACAGAATATATAATATAGTTGAACGGGCTCGTTAGCCCCACAGTTGTATGTCATGAGCATTAAGAACAAAACGACTTTTCAAAAAACTGAGGAAAGCTTTCACTGAGCATGCATACCTTTCTGCTTCCATAACAAATTGCACATACTGTTGCTAGGCTTTCTGTTGTTTATGCAGTTGTACTTCACTCATGGAAACCTTGTACCGAAACCCTGAAAAACCATTTCGTGATCCCCTTTTTTTGCAGATGTGTCGTTTTCAAGTGAAGCACTCCGTTTGCAGTGAGGATAGGTTTACATGCAAAATGTGTACATGCTATGTTTTTGAGTGCATTAAACCTTCAATAATTCACACAGGGGCACACACACACACACACACACACACACACACACACACACACACACAC
>CALSBV010010214.1:2289965-2344038 GCA_943590825.1 Bovichtus diacanthus
ACACACACACACACACACACACACACACACACACACACACACACACAGTATTTTATCGTGGTCTTTACACTTGTCTAAACTACAGCCAACACGCCAACACTTTCGCCACTAAATTTTCGTCCAATTGATTGCAAACCTGGAGGCTGTTCTTATATTGCAAACAGGTATGGGTGTTGAATGCTGCGGGACAGAAGGCATGGTAGCGGGTTTCCTTATTGTACTAATCAGGAGCCACTGGGGCGACACAACTAATTTGCTCCTGGCAGCCACTTTGAAATATCTTTCCAGTTGGACGTGAGGAGGTTCTGCTTTGTGTCCTCTTTCATGCTGCTGTCCACTCCATGCGCAACTACAAATTTATGGTGCCAGAATCATGTAAGTTCTTAATTAAAAAACAGAGTGGTAACCGCCATCGAAGTAGAGCAATATTACATTATTGCATACTGACGATCACGGCAAATACACACACCAGCCATCCTATCTGACTTAAAACTTCAAAAAAAAAATGATTGTCACAATAAACTTGGTGGCGACCATAAACAAATAGCACCGTACACATGCACTAATGTAAATTCAAGCGTTTTGAGAGTTATTTGGTTGCAGCAATAGCAGGAGCTCGCTTTACAGCGTCGAACTGTTTTATGGGCCTATAGAACAGGATAGGTGCTGAGATCCGAACAGTACACTGTAGTATAAAACCATTCAATAGCCTATAACCGCTTGATTAGGATGTGCAGAGAGAGGGAAAAAGGAACACCCCTACATTTACAACACAATTAAAAAACAATTTATAAATTATAACCGATGAAGTTTACTTAAACCTGCATCAAAAAAAATTGGAAATGTAAAAAAAAACAAAAAACATCATCGAAAGCACTATAAATACTGTCTTTTGTATTCTTTTTTTTCTAGCTTTTTTATATATTTATAAAAATGTTTTTCTAAGGTGTCGATTTTATTGCCAAGAAAAAAATGTATTTCGTTTTTATGTAATTCAGTTAGTACACGTTTATAATTCCTTATGTTGCCACACTATTTTAGTATGGTTTATGGGCCTATGGGAATAATTTTACACCTTTCAATATAAATACACACCCTTCCCTGGACATAAGAAGCAGATATTATTTGTTTATAGCCTACTTATATTCCAAAAATAAAATAAAATAAAGTCTTATTGGTAGTTTACAGCATCGGATCGAAAAACTGAGATTCTTTAAAACAATTCCTCAGATTTTATGGAGCTGAATCAATCAATTTTCCTTTTACATTTTAATGGCACTAGGCTACATCTTCTCCCTCCTGGCTCTTCTCATATACATAAAACACACCGCCATTTTCCTTCACCACAACAACCAAGCCGGACTGAGACATAGCAGGAGCTGCATTCCAGCAGAGTGGACTTTACTTCTGTCACACAACACATCACAGGATGTTTTCTAGCACTAATAATACTACTCTGATGTCACGGAGGCATCCATCTCAGGAAACGTTTTCAAGATTCCGTTGAGGAACCAAAACGGTAGAGAGGCCGGGAGAGTCCTGGCCCTCGTGTGGTTGATAGACAACAGTTGCAGGAGCCTCTGCAGCTTTATCCGTTAGTGACGTTGTGTGTTGGAGAAACCTAGGCTACAAATTACCCACGTCACCGTCCCAGGGCCAAGGTTGGTGGGTGTGGCGAAATAGGGGCTCCTATAGCCTTGATCTCCGTTAGTGTGCGTCGCCTTTCTTTTGTCAGAACGGCCACCTGTCCTTTCTGATATTACACTAACAAATGCAGATTGAGCCCGAGCTCAATTCCTGTAAAAATTCCTGCCAGGTGTTCGTCAACACATGCACTAAAAAAGTGTGTATCACGTGGATACATCCAGGAGAGTGTTCTGTTTTTTTTTTTGTTTTTTTTTAATCTTCTCTTTATTTACATCAGAAATCATTTGAAACCTTAGCCAAAAACTTAATGAATCAAAACGAACCAAACCTTAAATAAATAATACAGAACCAGGGGGTAATTTGCACGATAAAATCAGCTTGATCCATGCACATCAGCCTGAGCAAGGATTCACATCTAAAGTCAGAAATTAAAGGATGGGCTGACTCACACACCCACGCACGTACAAACCGTCATGTTTGCACTAACAGAACCACCCATTACCACAGGCACGCTGCGACAGGCACTCGATAACATGATTTTTGTTTCTTTGGAGAATACAAATATAAGTCTACAGTTTATACCAACATGTTTTAAAACGTCTCATGCGTGAAAACGTATACATTTTACAAGGACAATAAAGTGTATTTACTGGGCGTGCTAAAGCTGGCAAAGTTACCTGCTGTAGTTTAATGCGTGGGGTCAAAGTTGGTCTCTGTACACATTCCATTTTCTGTTCCCACTCACTCCCATTGGCCCATTCCGCGCTGCACACATTTCCGGGCTAAAGGGGCTCCTTGATTCCACTTTATTGCAGCGGGTTAAAGGTGAAGGCCTTGACATTATTGAAGTTCAAAGACTACATTTAATTATAAATTGTAGTTAATGCACACGTGCAATCATCATGCACATATGTTGGGGAACACACATACGAAATACACGTGCACTCAACACAAGCCTCGCGCACGCACACACACACAGACACAAACACAGACACACACACACACACACATATGTATATATATATATTTATATATATTTATATTTATTAAAAAAAAGGACATGCCAATTATGATTTCCTTTCCCCTAGCTATATCTTCTTAGAACTACTAACACGTGGCCCAATTAGCCAACAATCAACAACCATCAGCTGATGTGTTGAAATAGGCTGAGGTTTGGGGTCAGCTCAGACAAATAGACGACTATTTTAAGTGCTTGGCTGAAACGGAGCATCAAAACATTAGAATTCCACGTGGTCTTAATCGGGCCAAATCCTGAAAATTAAATAAAGAAATGAAACTTACTCAAGGGGAAAAAATCTCTCCTCTGGAAACACTGGATTTGCTGCGGTTGTCCAATATCAGATTAGAGGAATGGCGGACATGGCGGTTTTGTGCAGAGGGGGTTGGGGTTTAGTTTGACATTACAGACTACACAGACCTAGTTCATGTCGAAACCTCTTGGCATTTTTTTTTACCCCCCTTCGGACATCCAGGCTAGCTTGTTTACTATTTACTGCGGAAGTGGACGCCATTCCCCCGAACAGACGGTGCAATTAAGAGAAAAAAATAGCCATTTAGTGCCTCTGTCTTTATGGCAGTGTCTAGACTACAAGAGTGGCGATTCCATTTAGTGGGCACTAAAAGAGGTTATCATTCCACTCTCTTTCTCTACATTTCGAAGATTTGGGCTTTATCTTCGTTTAACACGCTTGCTAAAATTTAAACATGATCTTTCAGACTGGTGTAACCTTAAAATAGCCCAAAATCTGACAAGTGTAGCCCCGCCGACCCTATTCCTCAGTTTCACAACCGCCACCAAATCTGCCACAGCAAATGCGTGTATCACCATGAACTGGCCATTGACACAAGTTTAAAGTGTCCCAATGTTATGTATGTGGGACAACTTTTTTTTTTTATTTTTTTTTTTTAGGTTATACACATTTATTAAGGCTGTTACTATTTCCGAAAAGCTCTGACTGACGACCGAGTAAAAGCAGCAAACATTGCCGGCTGTCATGAATAAATGCATCTCAGCAATTGAAATTGTGATAATGATAGCACAAAAAGCACAAAGTCGTTGAGTTTTGCCTATATGTTTCTGTTTATTTCATAGGTATTATATTAATGATACACAGGCCAACAATCTGTTTCTCCTCTCTGGAATCCAAAGCACCAATGTTTTTAAGCAAATAATTTAACGAGTGTTGGCGTTAAAGCTGTTAAAGTTGTATGGGCAGTGTACTGAAAAATAGCAGCAGGGATAGGGGAAAGGAAATTCAACATATACGCCTATTTACAGTCACGAATGCACATTGCATATAGGCTACTCTGTACAGGGGGATATACTTTCACAGATTGGACGTCACAGTTCTTAATGGTGAAAAAAATGTAGCCAGGATATTTGCTATAACTTGCTCATACTCTGGTCGAGAAATAATTAGATAATGATATGCTATATACATAGACCAGAGGGACGGGGAAGAGCTAAAAGTTGTCTGCGCAATAAGGATTCAAACGGTTTGTTACATTTGATATTTCAACAACAAATATGTCTATATGAACAATAGAATAACACAATGGAGAATCGTGATAAATAGAGAGACATATTCAAGAACAGCATAGGTATAAATGATTATTCTAACCATGTATAGGCCTTTCTGGGGACCAGCAAGAAATTCACCGCCGCCCGTGGGGCAATAAGAAAATGGCGATTTTATCCCATGCAGGCCTATTACTCCCACTGTCCACTTTAACATTGCACTGTTGGTGATATGGGCTCCTTTAGAAAATGGTTATGCCCACGATTACAATTCAATGAGATAAGAGTAGGCCTTAATGTCACTGACCAAGATTGTGACACTTTATGCTCCTGCTCACAATAGGGGGTTTCCAGAGAAGTACTGGAGGCGATCTCTGCTCAGCTTCTTCTCTTTCATTCTTCTATTCTGAAACCAAATTTTAACCTGGCGGTCGGTGAGGTTTAACATTCGGGAAAGCTGAAGCCTTTTCTCTTTGTTGATGTAAACGTTAAAGAAGAATTCCCGCTCCAGCTCCCGAATCTGAAACTTGGAATATGGACACCTCTTCTTTCTTGTGCGAGGAGTGCCTGGAGAGAAAAAAAGTACAATTTTCATTAAATCAAAAATATAAATAGCAACAGAGTCACATGCATTAAAAATAAAAAATATATAAAAAGAGGCTTTAGTTCTGAGGTGAATATAGGCTCACCAGATGCTAAGAATTCAGTTTCAGTGACATTAGTAATGATAACGTTTCAGTCAACATTCATCAGGCAAAGTGGCTGAGGCTATCAGATAAACCAGCCATAAAGAGTGTTAAATATCCGAATCGTTTGGAGGAAATAATATCAACTTACAGGCTCTAAGTACGTGTTTATCTGTTATAAATATAAAACAACAAAAGTATTTCACCGCATTATGTGTGTGACATTCCTCTGGAGCTAAACTAACTATTTACACAATATTTTGGCAGTGAGTTGAAATGCATCGCCCATGTTTGCAATGGCCTGTGTAGATCTCTGTGGCCCTATAACTTCTTATCAAACAGGTGACTAGGGATATTGTTTTCTTTTTTTTTTTTTTTTTTTTTTTTTTTTTTGCATTGTTTTGTGTAAGGAAGAGGGTCAGCCTCAGTTAGCTTGCATCTGCAGCCTGGCTGGGCTAATGCAATGTACATGAGGCTAAACACCAATGTACTGCAATAACAGCCATTTAGGCACTTTAAATCAAGCATCACTTTATTTCACGATGGTCACTCACGTTAACAGTAATGCCAACTTGCATGCAGATCGCTAGCAGAGAGATTACATAAAAAATAAAATGGATTTGGACTTAAGTATTTTTTTCAGAGGCTACTGGGGAAATAGCATAACTTGCTATATGCATTCTCCCCTATATATGGACGAGGCAAAACACTCCATTCTCCACCACTGATTCATTTACTGCCTTCTTGTAAATGGAGGAAATGGTTCTAATCTGTCATTAGATAGATAGTTATCTAGATAGATAGATATCTAGATAGATAGAGGGGGACTCATTTAACCGTAAAGTGTGTAATACTCTGTGCAGCATGTCTTTTGCGGCAAACCCAGTGCTAAAAGAAAATTCACAAGACGCCAAAAGCAATGTTCTGCCCAATTGGTTTTTACTCTCGACAGCCCAACGAGAAAATCCCTTAAAATGCCCAACGCAAGTTCATGATCAAAGTTAACATTTGTCACAATAGCTCTCTCTTAAAAATTTCACAGACTCTCACCATAGAGGCGTCTGTGTATAACATCCTCTTTTTTTCAAAGCGCTTTCCCATCGTAAAAATTCTTCTCGTTGCAAGAAAGAGCTTTGTAGGGTTATAATAAAATCCTTTGAATGCTTATAAAACTCCACATAAAATCTGACCGACAAAACACCGGGCTAGTCCCCTTAACCTTCCCCCATTTTACAGCTTCGGTATACCTACTCGAGTGGCTGCTCTTGCTGGCGGTGCCGTCCTTGGTTGTTGCGGAGGAAGAAGTGCATGAGCCTGAATTTGTATGTTCCTCCTCATCGTCTGGGTCTTTTTCCTGCTCCGCGGCTCCGGGTACAGAGGCTATGGGCTGCTGCTGTTGCTGCTGCTGCTGGGAGTCGCTTTCAAGCTTTCCCCCCTCGCCTTTTTGTAAACAATTGTCTGACTGATTGTCCGTGCTGCTGCAGTATGCGGTCTCAAAAAAGCGGTCGAAACCTTGCGGGAGGACGCTGTTTTTCCCCACGCCGGAGTAAAAACCTGTGGAGGGGTGATTGGAGCCCGGGTGGGTGTGATGGTGATGGTGGTGGCTGTACACACTCTCGTTCTTCATAAGCATTTCTGTCATGGTGGATGGTGGAAGACAATCCCTATGCACCAGATCCTCTCCCGAGTAGCACGATGCATAATTGCTTCTGTGGTGCCATTTACTAGCAGGGTCCAAGCCGTATGAAACTTCCCGTACCGGCTGTACTTGAGACAGATTTGTGGAATAAGGGTAGCTGATTTGCCGGGACGGGGCCTGTGGAAGAAACGAGGAGACGGCAGAAAACTCGGGGACGTAGTAGGTGCAGCTGGGGAGATAGATGTTGGACGCGCAGCCCGTCCTGTCCCCAAACTCGGATGTCCGGTCTTTGCGCGTCTGGGAGCAGAAGTTGCCCAGATTCACCGAGTTAAACATCTTTCTCTCTCTCGTACTCCGTACTATAGATAGATGTTTTGGATACGAGCTGCAGCAGAAGGGGAAAATTTGGGAAGGCGAGATGACGCGCAATCCGTCTAAGTCGCCCCGCAGACACGTGATCGAAAGTAGATATTGTCATATATCAATTTGTAAGAGTTGGATGTGTAGGAGTGGTTGGCTTTAGGTAAGATCGAGGAGGTTCAAACGAATAATTTTCGAACACCACAGGCGCACAAAGAAAACCAGTAACAGATTCCTGCTTGCTGGCGTATGACAATTAGAGAGATATGTGCTGTGTGTGTTTATGTTTATGGGCTGGAGGTAGGCTAGCTAAACAGCTACAGCTCCTTAAACAGGCATAGCACAAACTGCAGGGTGCACTCAGTGACATGCATTTCATAGTGTTATGGAATTTTACAGGTAAGATTATTATTATTACTATTATTAAATTATTATTATTTAATAATATAGTTATCATTAAATGATAATTACTATCCATATCACACACTATTGGTACTTTTAATATTTAGGAATTATTCTCACTGACTCTGTTACACACAGTATAACATTTGCTTTCAGAAAGTAGGACAGGTCAGTACTCGCTGTGAATGTAGCGCAAATAAGGTATAAACCTATTAAAAAACAATCCCACGAGCCTAATCATCGTTTCACAAAAAGTTTAACAAATCACAGTGAAAGCCTCGTGTTCTTCAACAAATCTCTAAAACTCCCCAGGACATTTTTACACTGTGGTCTGTGAATATGCATGAGATCTTTTCACAAGGGTTATATTTGTTTAAATCTCCTTTTATTCTTTAATAGTGGCTACACGAGTCTGCTGCACAGATGATTATTAAACATAGGTGTGAATGAGCCGGGCTTGTCTCTTTAAAACTATGCAACATATTATTTCGTCATTCGTTTTATTTAGGTTTTTCTCTCTTTCACTAAATGACGAATCTTGCTACACCAGACTGGTGGTGTACGACTGTAATTATGATGGAAAATGAAGTTGAACCAACGGTTAGGCAATGTGGGATACACAGCATGCATGTTGTCTGTGTAAGAGAGAGTAATCGGCCCATTCTCATTATTCCCTTTGACTTTGGATCATGACAGAGTCCACTGAGAACAACTGCGCAATTCAAGACCCACATTTCTGGAGTTCCTGCAGGAGTACTACCAGTGAAGCCCTGGGACCTTGCATCTCCTCCAGTGGGAAAATGCGTCCTGATGACATAAACACAAACTCTGAAAAACGTAATTACTGCCCTCAAATTGCTGGATTCAGCATTATTCCCTTTGGAGTGGTTATTGACAACACCGGCCAGAAAATCCCCGCAATGTGTGAGCCTCTTACTCTGAGCATATTCAAATTGATATGTTGGGATATAATGTCCCATTGGACTCACTAGTCGATCAAATTAAATGTTTTGGGTTACATATTTTTTCTATAAGCTTCAAAGCAGAGCAACAATTAGTCTTCTTGCAAACGGCTACTTATATGCCACTCAGACTGGGCCTATTGAACAAGCAGAATGAATGTTTCCGACGTTTCCCTCTAAAATTAAATAAGTCCCAGCTGATGTTCCAAGCTGCTGTAATCATTTTATTTTCTACCAGAATGTCGACATTCATCTGTGAGTGACTGTTAAACAGAGAGACATATCGTCCGGACTTCTTTTTTTATATTTTTTATTTTTAAGAAAATGTAATAAATGAATAGTTTGGAGAAAAGATGCGCCTGCGTGTTCTTTTCTGCGTCATTGTAAACTTTTAATTATACTGTTGAGGGCCATCTTCGAATCTTTATAGACTAACTGACACCATCACAGGGTGAAATTAATATGATGGCCCATTGTTTATGATTATAGGCCACTTCCTACATGTTGCAATAGACTTTTGAATTATTATCCAATAGTCCAATAACACTATCGTTCAATTACAATCACTTACAGGACACATGTGTTGTTTAAAAATAATGGCAAACAAAGTTTGGGTCTTTGTTGATTTCCAACAGCAAGGGTAAGAACAAGCAACGTCATCAGAGCTCAGCACTGGAAATCAGAGTCCATTGCAGACGTATTTGTGAAAAAGGTGGCATTGGCATTAGCTTGTTTACTACCTCTACAGACAAAAGGTTGTCTCACATGATGCATCCTGCATCCAAGTACAAAGAAAGCAGACAGCTGTCCAGACACAGCACTTGAATTTGACCACTAAAATCCTCTCTACGTCCACCATAAAACTCCGAATGGCTGTAGTAACGCTAAATCCCTTTGTTGTATAGAAAACCATAAACCTTGAGAATGGGAAGAATTTAGATTTCAGCAACTATATATTCTGCAACTTTAAAAAATAAAATAAAACACCAGTGAGCTGAATTTTCAAACCGAACGCAAAAATGCATTTTCTGCAACTTGGTTTTGGGAGTCCATTAAAGAACTGTAGCAATTTAGACAGCGAGTAATAGCCTAATAAAAGCCTCAAATTCTGTGTTTTGACATATTTTGTAAGGATTAACATTTAAGTGCAATTAATCAAAATAAAATAGATAGTGAATGTGACAAATAGTACGAAAAAAAAACGAAAATATAAGTGTATTTGTGCCCTGGGACGACAAGGAACTGGTGTAATTCTTAGTAGATTAACAACCGCAGCTATAGAAATATTTGTATAAACATTCTGGCCTGTGGCCTTTATGGACACATGCTAGACACATGCTACAGTATTCGTGTTTTGCAGTTGGATAACAATAACAATAATTGGCACATCAAAATGTCAGTCACTATTCTAACATTGTGAAAGATATAGTACATTGTGTGATTAAAAAGATAAAACGCGGGGCTTGAATTTGAAGTTCAATTCCTAAAAACTGAAATGCCGCCATTCTAATTGGCCCACAATAAAGGTTCGGAATTACGACATATAAAACGTATCCGTATGTCAACATCACTCTGATCATGTTTTTTTATTAGAATTAAAAATATCCCATAACACTAAATAAAAACTACAAACTTTTCTTTCAGCAGACGGACAGTCCAAAACTATTTTGTCAAATGTCCTCATCATAATCATTTCAATTATGCGTATTATCTCGGTATAAATAAGTAATGTGAGAGTATGAATAAGTGATGCACTCATAAAATTCTAAAGTAAGGGCTTCTAATCAAGACAACTGAAAACTGCGAATTGTTAGTTTAAAAGACTACACAGTACACACAAGAGGAATTAAGGCGTTTAAACCAATGGGAAATAGTGCTCCTGGCTGCCTTTAAACCGCAGTGTTTGTCATAATGTGACAAAATATGACCAGTCAACGGCCATCACTGGGCAATATCCGCATTCCGAGGGTTTAAACACTGGCTATTCTGGCCTCGGTGCGCTCAGACCATCAGTCAAAAAATAAGGTTTACCATGTGTTAATTTCCCTAGATGGATTCACAGCAGCTGATATTCCGCTAGCAGTAGGACCCAGGAAAGTTTAATTTGCTTGCACCAAATAAGCATGCAGAGTTAGCAAGCAAAAGGGTCTGTATCTCAGTTGTAAGTCTCCTACTTATTCTATCTTAAAATGACACACACTATTGTAAATGTATTTCCAGAATACTCTAAATAATAGTCAAAATATTCTGCTTTGTGCTCCGAAGAGAAGGTGTTGTAAACATTTGCCATTCTTGGCTTAAATATCACTGTTGAAGCGCTAACTTTACGACAGTGTCTGTGGAATTTAAGCTATGTATTGCTACCTAGCACCATAATTACAATGGTTAACCTAGGTGTCATTCTCTTGTTTAGAAGAACTCTCAGTTCAAAAATGGCGCTCCTAAATATTGCAGTGTTTTGGCTCTGCGTCGATAAACCCTATGCCAAATGATACAACACTCTCCACACACACAGACACAGAGACACACGCACACAACAGGCGCAGTTCACCTAGACACTGCTGCACAGTTAGCTGAAGTCAAGGCTAAATGTAGGAAGCCCGTGTAATCATATTACTGTCCCCTCATGGCCTAGATAAGTTTAATTGGATGTAAGTCGGGCAGTTAAACTTGGCTGTATGAGCTGCGAACAGTTTCAAGCAACACTAAAGAGCCTTGTTTTTTTTTTACTGAGGTCTCAGTGAATGCACCTAGCGTGAAGCGTTTGTGGTGGCAACAATAGCTTATAAGATAAGGATGTGTGTTGCTGTTACATTTAGAGCAATCTCCAGAGTGTATTTCTCTTTCAACCACTAGGACATAAAGCTTTCACAACAATGTGTTAACTTTTTTATTAGAAGTATTAAATGATTTCACATCTCAAGAAATTGCCCAATAGTGACTGCTGGCACCAGCTCCTATGTGTTATTTAGATGTCCTGGAAAAACCTGGAGGTCCTTTGAGCAGAGGGACAGTAAACACGGAATTGTATCCATCTTTGCACAAATTCTAGATGACCTAACAATAAGCTTGTGTGGGATATTTTTGCTAGAGGGGCTCATAGTTTCACGGTTAATACAACTATACAAAAGTCAAAATAAAGAGCATGTATGTTCAGAATGTACTTGAGGCTATGGACTGTCACATGACGATATATTCCAAAATATTTTTTTAGGCGCGCCCTGTGTTAGACCTCTATTATCTGCACAGTTAATCTTCTAACATATTGGAATCACCTTTTAAAATCAGCAGGGATTATATGCCTAATGTTTGAAAACAATTCAGGGTTGACTAAGTATCCTAATTAAACTGTTTCTGCAATGTTTCGGAAAATTACGCACAAGACGGCACAACATTACGCACGACATGCGACCCATTACGCAATGGTTTGTTTTTGGAATATGTTGGCTTACAGGTAATACACTTAGTTTAGTTACAATGACAAAATGATTCCAAAATCTGAGTTTGATCATATTTTCACATAACTTGCCTATGTGCAGTAATTATACACGGATATGTTGGCAAACGTTACATGCAAGCGTTTCACTTGATGGTATTTTTTCCCGTACTTGGTCCAATCTTGTCTGTTGTAACCAAACTCTATTCGGAGGAACCGTAAAGTTGGGTGAGGATCAGGTGACAAATGGATTAAGTGGCTAAAATTGCATGACCGTTATTTGTCATAGTATGTCTAATAAGTGCTTATGCAGCCTGTATTTACACGAAAAGAACTGGTTGGTTCTTTTCGAACCGGGGGTCAAGATGCATTATCTTAGTTTGCGCTGGCCTTTCACAGGAGTGGTTCAGTATGTGGACCCAAAATAGAAGCTCTGGGCTTCACGGTACAGACTCAGGTATTGTTGAAATGCCTGTTAAAACACTTAGTATTACTGTTTGCTTTGCCGTCTGAGCTGCAGGTTTTTCAAGCTTTTCTTCAGAGGCGCACCTTTAAACGCAGGGAAACTGATTATTAAAACATGGATATTCTTACAGACAAAAAGCCCAGGCTACAGTGAAAGTGCACTGAATCGATACGAGATCAACTTGAACAGGTGGCAGAGAGTTTGCCATCTTGTGTTAAATTGTAAGAGCTTTAAGCAGGCAGCGCCAGTTGTGTAGCTCTGTGCTGCATACTTGACCTTCAGCGTCGGCCTGGAGAGGATAGCCCCCCCTCCAAAATACTACACATTTAATAAGAATGCCCTAAAGACAGCAAAAAAGGGAGATAAATTAAGATATTTATTCAAAACGGTGAAAATCCAATTGACAATCTGAGATTGCATAATACGGTGCACATATTACTAAGCACAATGTGATTAAGGCGCTGACGAAAGCCGTACACATTGTCACGATATGGTCACACCATTTCAAAAATACAACATGAAAATGGCAATGATGCTCCAATAACAAAACAACTCGATTCTAAGAGGAGTGCGGCTCTTGCAAGGCAGCAGTGAAACCTTTACACCCTGTATTAAGGGCTTGTTTGACGCGAGGTGCTATTGTAAAACAAATTGATAAGATAGCACATTTCAGAAAAATGGAGCTCATAGAGAACTCATTTCAAATCATGTCAAAATCAATATATAACAGTTTTGAAAGGAGTGAAACGATCTTTCTTGTTAAGCATTCTACCTCTTCTATCTCTCTCTATCACATTAACCCCTTTCTACAAAGCACACACACACACGTACACACACACACACTCTCTCCCTCCGCACTGTCACGCACGTCCACACACTCTACACACACACACACACTTTAGGAGGAATAACATTGCTTTCTATTTCTCCAGCCAGCTTCGTACCATAAACGGCAGAGGGGTGGCGGGGGACGTAGACCACATGCCACACAAGTTCTCTGCGAAGGGCACTGTGAAGCTCACTGACCTTTCGGACGCTGAGACAGGCCGCCATAAACAGATTTAGCCAGTCTCAAAGTCAAAAGTGCTCAAGAGCAGTGAAAGACCCATTGTAAAGACCTGCAAAGCCAACGGAGATTCCATCCTGTTTTACAATCCAAATATCTCGAGGTTCTTCTCAATGGTTTCTTTTGAGGTGTTTGTTTTTTAATTCCCTCCTACATCCTGTATACAGTGAATTATACTGTATATGCTGTATATAATTAGAATGCAGACAGGGCAAACAAGTGAACACTAATATTAGTTGTTGTGCAATGCAATGTTCTTTCTAGCGTTTGAAGAGAAGGGGTGGCAGATAAAGACGCAGTCCAATGTTTAGTGGTTTGTTGGACTTAAAACGTGTCCAGCACAATATTATTTGTCACAAGCAAAAATAGAAGATAGAAATACCTGAAGAAATATGATATGCAGAAACGCTGTGCGTAACATGAGAAGAAAAGTCTGGTTTGAAGTTCAAGTTAAAACTGCATGTCCAGATATCCGTTTGGCACTGTTCAAGGACCAGACCGCCATGTTCTTCAGTCCAAATAATCCCATCGTTTTACACAGCAATCACCTAACTAGCCAGTAAAAGCACAAACCATTGTGAGCATCACCTGATTTAGGAAGCAAACGGGATTCACGCTGTGCTCAATGTCGTGAGCGGTTTAGATGCTTACACGATTTTTCTTGCTGTCAAAATGCATGTGTATTAAAACATTACGCAAAGTGTTGCTCCTGTGAATTTACACTTTCCTCAGTTAACTGAACGCTTATTTACTATTACACACACACACACACACACACACACACATATATATATATATATATATATATATATATGTATTTATTCATTTATTTATTTTTTATTAAATGTTTTATTTATTTACAAATAATGGATCTTGGTAATATCTATTCTCTCTCACTCTCTTTTGCATATCGCCAAATTGTTTGAGCATTTTTACAAGCACAAAGGCGTATAAAACTAGAAATGTAAATAATTGAACTGTATTAAGTTATTACAATTGATGATGTTTAAATGTCAACAGAGTTTCATGAAGCCTTTTTAAGTTTTTAGACAATATTTTATAAGATAATTGACCTTGAATATCTTTTACAAATGATGGCAGCTGTACTGCAGGACAGTCAGGAGCGTCAGGAGCGTCATGGGGCATTTTGCATCCATTATTCTCCTCTAACCCATTTAACAAGGCAACACAGACATAAGACACTAGTTTATCTCTTTTAAATGACCAACAGCGCATTTGATAGGCTGGAAAGATTGGACTTGTTATAAATGATGTCCTCCGGATGATCACGTTCAATACACACAGTTTAAGATCTCCTCAGTATTATTTCGTAGCGTTGGTTATTATCATAATGCAGCAAATGTTCGGTACACTTACTGGTTGTGCTTTGCATCAGCCTGACGCCACTTCAAAACTAATGCACGGTGTATTCTTTGGATTAAAACATACACAGACAAGTGTCGTCGTTGGTGCGTAAAATGGTGCATATCAAACATATCAAACACGCCTGTATTTCTATTATTATGCGTAGGAAATCATTCAAATTCCGATGCTATATTTTCTCTAATATTCATGTTCAAATTGTAGGTTGCCATTCAATTGAAATTACTCTTCAAACCACCTTTGATCAGATGCGTAAATGTACATGGACAGCATTTTTCCAAAACATAAAAGCAGCGGATGCCATATACTGTATATATATTTATATTAGTCTTATTCAGACTAAACATATGGTGTGCGCGCAAACATTTTGTGTTATTTCCATGATTTGTTTGTAATATTTACAGAAGTTACCAGCATTTTATAATAATTTTTTTTTGATATCTGCAAATTGACGCATTGTGCCTGACAAATAGCAGCGCGTCCAGGCAGCCCCTTTCTCTCATGGAGGATATTAGTCTTATACTCATTCTATACATGTACTTTACACAAATAACTATTAGGCATTATGTTGATGGATGGAGGGCATGTGTAGCCTATTTGGGGAAGGTGCAGGATTGGAGCAAAGTAAACAGACACAAATATCAGAGGCTTCTGTTACCATCACGACAGGATAGCTACCATGACAGCGACACTTCTGTCAGCTCAAAGCCTCGTCTTTATTACATTGGATAAAATAAAATAAATCGTAATTGACAAACGTTCAAGTCGGTAGTTAATACAGCACCTAGAGGATTGGGTTAAGTAATGAGCCCACGTCATCTTGCATGTGTGTATTTGTGTTTTGATCATGGACAGACCATCCCAGGAAGGCCGGTCGCAGCAGCAGCCGTTCACAGTTCACTAAAAAGGCAACATCTGATCTCAACAGTGAGACAGCACATGAGTTTCCAGTGGGGCCTACTTCAGCGAACTGAGACTGGAAGCTGTTGAGGACAAACGCATGAATGTGTGCTTAGCTAGCTGATATGAAAACACTGCAAGGCCCTGCATGGCTTTACACGTCCTTACCAGTAGGGAGAGCTTTGTGGATTATAGATATGGGTTATTATACAATCGTCTGTGTCGTTTGTAAAGATGTATATTTGTGACAGCATTTCTACCTGATCTGTGCATAGGCATATACATATAGGTATGTATGTATTTTTTAAAAAAGAAGCGAGGTTTTGATATGTAGCTTGTTTAAATCCCTAGTGCAAACCAGAAGATACAGGGTGTACAGACAGTCCAGGAGGCTTGACTATATGGAGCACTGGGGTGTAACCCTATTACTGCTTTACAGAGCTATTGCGTGTTTAGCGGTGGCGTTATAGGCTTGTAGCATACCAGTTACATTGATCAGGTCAAACTTCAAGGGAAACCACTTCACAAGACTTCAGAAAATGTGGGAAATACTTTTTCCTTCAGGAAACGTAGTTAAAGGCAGTATGAATAAAATAGAATATTTAATGCAAGATGGGGATTTGGCATATGTACCTGGCCGCCATTTTGCATGGAAAGATATCATAGCTACCTATCGGCTATACCTTTGTATCCGAGCGGCCATTGTAAAACAAGGCCAACCTGTGTGGGCTCCTATTGATTGTAGTTTACAGCATGTACAATTATGTGCCAACAAAACACCCTCTGAAATACTTCAAAATGTCCCATTAATGTTCATTTCACTGCGTTGGACACATGTATGTTCAAACTGTGTTACAGGTCACTACTAATAAAATAATCCCACCAGTCAGCAGTCAGAAAAGCTGATTTTAAAGCAGAACATTCAGAGAGGCAACCTAATGACAGACTGAGGTAACACCAATAAACGTTTCAATATTCAGTTTATTGAAGACCTTACGCATATACATTCATATCATTATTACTTTTACAAGACAACGTAGCAATCCTTACAAGCGCAAAGAAGGGAATGCAATGAGGGACGAAATAAAAGAACGATGACAAACAACTATTACACTGAAAAAGGGTTTCTTTAAATGCCATGTATGGTAAAACTTCTTGCATACCATTTCCTATATCCATTCTTGGCAGTATGATATACTAGGCCTACATATCCAACCCTTACAACCACAAATAGGCTATATGGAATGCGATATTGTACAAGACGATTAATAACATAACGCACTAACATAGCGATAAGGGATCCTCAAACTGGATGCAAATAGTAACATATGTAATTTCATTTTACAAAGTTATACACGAGTACAAGGTAATGAAAGAGACAACATTGAGCACGTTGCAAGGAGCAAGTACATTTAGTAGGCCTAATAGGCCCTCCGTCCCCCAATCCTAATAATAATAATTAGAATAATAATAAAAATGATGATAAAAATGATAATAATACATTCTTCGTAGACGCCTATGTCAAAAATGTTTAAGGTTGTGTTCGCTTTTGATTTGTTCAGAAAACAATTTATAAAAAAGTCACCTACAGAAAAAGTGGCCCGCAGAACATGACTTATAGCTATTTCACATCAATAACATGCTGCAAATACATTTCACTGCTATAGCTTACTCGTTATACATGACAGATGATGCACTGCATTCGCTCCGAATTAAGGGAGCACACACGGAGGCCTATGATTAACTTTTCTAAACTTCTACATATTTATTTTTTATAATGAGCACCATGTTTCAGAAATGCTCTTTCAGGCCTACAGACCTATCCCCCCCCCCCCCCTCCCCACCCCCTGTTGAAACTATAGGCGGTTCCCTTGTTTAACCAAGTTGGCCTAAAATGTACTTGTACTGCTGAATATTTCCATTACAGATCCTGGCGAGTTTATTGTTGAATACACTTTTTTTTTTTTAACGGGCACAATCTGGACATGGACTTTTAATAGCAGCTCAAAACCGTATTCAAACGGTGATCTCACTCAACTAAAGAAATGCAACCCATGCAGGATTCTGAGGTTGTTGTTAAGACAAGTTGAAAGGTAATAAAAGTTTAAAAAAAATACCTTTAGAAACTTGTTAGCACATGAACAAAGTCATGGGAATTCGTTTTCCAATGCGCAGTCATTAAGATATCGATACGGATTACGGTTTTAGCCCTCCCTCTACTCATGCAGACCTCCAGACTTCCTGCCCGTGACCGTGAACGTGCCCACAAAGCGTGGCGAAAACTATAGAAAGGAGATAGGGATTATGTTCCTCTTCACCCCACAAATTATGGCTGTGGAAGTATTAAGCAACCGGGATATTCGTATTTATCAGTTCTTAACCTCAGAGAAAGTATTGCGCGGATGCGGCTCCAATTGGGCTTCTCTGTCTTTCTGCGAACACTGCTATTTCTAGGCCTATTATTTGAGATGTTAGCATATGACCCCGCTTCCCTCCTCATTTTCTCTGAATAAAAATGGAACAAAAAGGATGTAGTCAGTGTGTGTCATCCCGAATTGAGCTATTGCCTCAAAGGCATATTTTTGCGTGGTTTACATGTGACTAGTCTCTTGACAAATCAGGAAAAGCAAGAGATGCATCCTAAACAGAATAACACATTCTCACATCTTTTTGTGCGATTATACCAAACGTGAAGGCAGTCTTTCTGACATGTAGGCTATAGCTTTGAATGCCAGACAGTGGCTTCTTGTGGACTTGTGTAGCCCGCACCTTTGAGAAGAAATAATATCCGAAAATGTTGTAATAATTGTATGCAATGTAAAAGAAGGATAGATGAGTGCATGCATTGAAATAAGACCTAAGGGAGCGTAGAAGGCTTGGCTTTTTACTGCCTATCGATTCACCTTCTGCCGCATCTCTAAAAGTAGGCCAAGGCTTGCTCCCTCAGCATGAGTCTCTTCTTCTTCATCCTGCGGTTCTGGAACCAGATCTTCACTTGTTGGTCGCTGAGGTTCAGACGGTCGGAGAGCTCCCTCCGCCGCTGTCTGGTGATGAACTCATTCAGCATGAATTCACCTTCTAGCTCAGCCAGCTGAAGTTTGGAATACGGTTTGCGCTTCTTTCTGGTCCGAGTGTGCATCGGGTACCACGGGGCACCTGGGGGAGAGGGAGGAGGAGGAGGCAGCGGTTTAGTCACCACAGTTGCAAAATCACGGTCACCTCCAAGGTTATGAGGAGCCTACAGGGGCGTCAGTTGTCCAAGGGAAGCTTGGGTAACTGCCTTACTGAGGGCCGAGGGACTGTCAACTGGAGAGTATTCATAAAATCCTATCTAGCAGTCAGATTACATGATAAAGCAATTCTTAAAGATATCCGCAGCCGTGGAAATGGAGACAGTGTGATCTCTGTGTTTTGCAAAAGGTCACAGATTCAAAGAACTGACGCCCCTGGAAGCTGTCACTTCATCCACACACACACACACACACACACACAGCTAAACTGGATTTGTTTTGGTCTCTCGCTGGACATATCTGATCTCAAACCAAATGTCAGGACCAGCATAACCTGCCCAATGTGGTGCATTGATTTATCATAGGTGTTTATTTCGCATTTTTTGAACTCTCTTTAGAAAGACCAACAGTATACAACGGCTTGTGTCACAAGAAGTTTTATTGTTGCAGTTAAAGTAGCATTAACGTGATAATTAAGCCGTGCTTGCAAATACCCCTACTTATTTGGGAGTTTCGGAGCATATTAAATGACTCTTGAGTACACAGCGACAGATATTAATTCTGTTTACGAGTCATTAAAAAGAAAAAACTCTCACTTTCAATGCAGTCAACCAAAGCGCCTCTCCTCTTTAAATCACTGCGCTAATTTGTTTATATAAAGTGTAACAATACACCGACCGTTTATGTGCCTGAATCACAGTTTGGTCGTTTACGGTGTGGAGAAGCAATGACAGGCTGATCATTTATTCAAATGCTGGTGGGCATTATGGTTAGGTGGCGTTATCTGTAACTGTACACAACCACATGGCGCGTGAGGCATTTTAGGGCAACCCCTAGCGGCGTTTGCGCACCACGCAAGTACCCTGCAGGCTAATCTAGGGTGCATCTTGTGCATCAAGATAACGAGCTCTAATCACAGTGTAATACCGCAAGTGTACGCTATGTGCAAGTCACTTATAAATAATGAGAACGTGCATTTATAATAATTGTGGTAAGAAAGGCAAAGAAAAGAAAAGAAAGGAGCACCCACCTCCGCCTGCAGCTATGTTGCCTGAATGGCTTCCCGGTGACACCAGGGTCTGTGTGTCGCTGGATGGAGGCTTGCTGCCCTCGTTGAGCAGAGAGGAGCTGGAGTCCGATTCCATTGACTGACAGGATGGCGGGTCTTGCGTTAGCTGCTCGGTCCCATAATCATATTTGGAGAAGGCGGCTGTGCTGCCAATTCCACTGTGCATCCCGTGGTCAGATGTTAATGATGATGTGTCTCTCGCCCTATCCTCTCGTTTGAGGCTGCTGCCACCTGAACAGGTCTCCCTGTTCCCGTTGCCGTTGTTATAATAACATTTACCCTCTTCTGGTCTGCTAATTTCACACGACCGATTGAAAGAGGGGT
This sequence comes from Bovichtus diacanthus, assembly GCA_943590825.1. Lineage (NCBI taxonomy): Eukaryota > Metazoa > Chordata > Actinopteri > Perciformes > Bovichtidae > Bovichtus > Bovichtus diacanthus. Next base: position 2,310,075 of record CALSBV010010214.1, read on the forward strand.
TAATAGACACGGGGCTGCTAAAGTAGGATTGAGAGTATCCATTGCACGGCTCCGAAGGATTCCACGGGAGGGAGCAAACATTGTCCCTTCTCGGGTAGGAGAGCGACGGTAGCCCCGCCAGTTGTCCCCCTGAGGCTCTAAAATTCGGAAAGTAAAATGTGTCTCCAGTGTGGATGTTTACCAAAGGTCCCACAAACCCTGGATTAAGGAGATTATGCTCGCCCATTTCCGCGGGCCCGACCAACAGCTTCTAGTTTATTGCAATCTGACATTTAACATAGTTAAACCTGGAGGGGCTCCTGATTGGTCATCCCCAAACCACGTGTCCAGGCTAACTTCTGCTACACATGGTACCACCCACTCGGTCCATCTCAGACAAAACAAAACATTAACTTCTGTATTACAGAGGTTTATATGCTTTTTAAAAATACTATAAACCTTTTATTAAAAATGTAGAATCTTGTTTTTCTGCACTTGAGTCACGCTGAGTCCAAAAGGAGCCGAGGCTGCTTCTCCTTTTACACTCATGGAACTGTCCATGGCCTCGTTTAATATCTTTATAAGCTGGCAAAAGTTTTTAAAATGCTATTTCTTATGAAAACTATTTTCTTGAAGGAGAGGGTGCATATGACATGTTGTTTTCTAGCAAATTATGGTTGAATCCCATGTCATATAAAGCTGTGATGTCTCAATTTTACAAGCTTGTTTTAAGAAAAGACTGATGCTCATTGCTGCACTCCACTCATATTTACAGTAACGAGGTCAGCAGGTTGAAGCCACTGGCTCTGTAAAAGAGAACGATATTCTACAAGGTTACTTTAAGAGGGTATATTTCACATAATATTCCCTAGTACACCTCACATGAACAACTTTAACAGATACCTCCAATAAACGTTCACAGCCAAACTCTGGTGGGATTGTTACACCTCCACAATTCTTTTATATGAATTTTACAAGATATCAGAGGGCACATAACTGATTCAATCAGCCGAGAGTCTCTGCTTTATATCCCGCTAATTAGTTGATTTGTAGATGCAGCTCTGAAGACACTAAACAAATATGTAATACTGTAGTCACGCCTCTGCTCTGACAACAAACAAAAAAAAGGGCCTCTTTTTCTTTTTTTTTTTTACCAAGAAAAAACAACTTTGCAGAGACTCCACCACAGCGCACTTTGTTTGCAGAAAACTTCGCCATGATGTGCAAAGGATTCAGGCATTCTGCCAACAGCTGGCGCAAGAATTTCTAATGTGGTCTTTGGTCATCAAACTGCCCGACCATCATCCTCAAACATATTCTTGAGACTGACTCTTGCCTTTTGCATTCCTCCCCCGGGTCTGCACTCTTCATTAATTGAAAAATAAATCTTGAAAGACTATCCAATCGTTTATAACTTATTATGTTATACCAGTCCAGTAACTCGTTTGCTAATCCCTCTTTCCCTTTACAATTTCCTAATTTACCACATCCCTCCTCTCCACCATATAAAGGAGACTAAATCAATTTATGGATCTCTAAAGTTTTCACAACTCAGCAGTGTGGAGCTGCTTATACTTCAATTATGACATTTAAAAAAGGTCTGGCTACGTCAAGGACAAAAAGTTTGACAAGGATTCCTAAATATAACCAAGCACACACTTAGGCTACGTCGCACACACACACACACACACACACACACACTTCAATCCACTCAAGTTCACGACACAGAGTCACGGTGGCTTGAACTTGATATTGAACTCAAATACTCCATTTAAATGAATAATATAAGTAGAAATTACAATCAATAAAATAGAATAAAAAAGCCTTTTAGGCTGTGGCAGCTTAAAGTAAGGGGTAACAGCCCGAGTCATAAAAATAATGTGAATATATTCCAAGATGCGCCGTTAGCTATTTCACTGATTTAAAAAACCTAATATATCATATTTCTGAACATGGTACCCTGCAAATAAAAAAATTGAGAGGAGTCCAAATAATAAAAATAAACATGCTGATTAAATTAATTATTAATGGTTATTATGGAGTTAGGGATTAACAAAAAATGTGCAGGGTTACACATGATTGCACATGCGCGCTGGTTGCGTGCTGCACATTTGCCAATGAGGTGTTATGTGAGAACATTCATTTAAACATTGGTTTGTGAACGATTTGCAAGTGAGCCGATATTTGATAGCTGCATCCGTCACTAGTGACCATGTATCCTAGCTAACCCAAATGCACCGGGCCTTGCTCTAGCCTTAAATAGAAAGACAAATATCAAATGTTTAAACTGGAGAAGCTCTCAGGGATCCATTGCAGCTTCATTTTGTCCCTTGGACTCATTGCCTCTCATATCACTGTGCATTCTTGCATGTAATTAGCGAGTCTCGCAATGCAGCACAACATCAATCCGATAAAATATTTTGTGCCTCACTCTTATGAGGAGCAATGGGGTGTCTTGGTATCCCATTTCCTGTTATTATAACAGCAACCAAAAGCAAAGCAGTGCAGCGTGATGTTTACAACAAAATGGCCCGGGTGGTCATCCAGTGAGTGAGTAACGTGTAGGCTGAGATCGCCACTTTACCTCGGAGAAAGAGGCCATGTGTTGCGCCTCCTTGCATGGTCTCTCCACGCCTCCGATCCAGAGCTGCCACTGATCCGCTGTTCACGTTCAAACAACTGATCGCCTGTTCAGTGCATCTTTAGCTCAGCTAGCGGTGATGTCATATGTGACCGTGAGCTATAGACCTTGTACTCTCATTGAGCAAAACGAAAATCTGGTGTTAAAAAAAGGGTTTGGTAAACCGAGCATATCGCACTGTCAAGGTCACTGTCTAGTACACCGTCTGCTCGATATTGAAATTACCCTCTTGGAATCCACTGGTCCTGTCCAGACAGGGCAATAGCCTAAACAAAGGGCTTTTCTTCCCCTTTTCTCTCTTTGATTCTCTGCAGGCAGGTTGCCACAGTTATAGCCTTGTGCAACCCTTTTAAAGCTTCCTTCAAGGAAAACAAACCGCCAAGGGAAACCTAAAGAGCTCACAAAAGTGGTAACGTTTAAGTTGAAATGTTTGGCTGATCTTTTTCATTTGTTTACAACAGACGATATTTCAAGCGGCTTTGCTACATCATACTCTCTGGCAGAGTTTAGGAAAAGGGAAAAAAAAACATGTTTTCTATTACTTAACATCGTTTGTTAAGGATAGACCATATCCATCTGGGAATAAAAAATATATGATATATATGTCAAAGTCCCCATAAAAAATACAACATTGAATAGAAATATAGAAATGAGACATACTGTATGACTATGTACAGAAATGCAAGTTACACATCACAAACCACCATTAGTAAGGACATTGCGTCATCTGATATATTTGAACTTGACAGTCATTTTGTATAAAGTTATAATGCTATGAATGGCCACAAGGTATTTTCTCAAATATTGTATTTTCATTACTCATTTTTTAAAATATATTTTTCCATTCTAGACGGAAAAACATTATTTGTGTGCGTGTGTGCGTGTGTGTGTGTGTGTGTGTGTGTGTGTGCGCGCGCGCGCGTGAAATCATGAAAATCAAATATAAATCGCTCATCCACTAGGACTGTGTATTCATGATCAATAAATTATGAATTTTCCAACCAAACTTGGCTCATGTTGTCAGTCAGATGGGATACATTTTAAAACGCATCGTCACACAGTTACTTTTCAAACAACAGTGTTGTCAAATATGTGAAATATATATTGTTATAGCCTTATATCCCTATATGCAAAGACATCATAGAAAAGTAAATACATAAATAAATCAAAAACTGAACGTGGAAATTGTGGTTCTCTCTGTTTTCACATACTTCTCCGACAAGTGATTTCTACATTATCAGATATATTCTCATCAAATCACAAAATAATGCCTAATTGCATTAATGTAAAATGAAATGTAAACAAACGTCCCATAACAAAACAGCTGAAAACTAATAAGGACTCCCGTGGCTTCACTTGTAACTTGTATTTTCTGTCACATTCACTATAAGCAGGCCTTCAACTTTAACAATTACACAAAACTTCTGCGTCATAATGAGGGTGAGCATTGTCAAATCCATATTTTATAAATGCTGTTAAATGCCCTGCAGAAAAAGCCCCACCACTGAGCTTAATGAGTCATAACAATGAACCAACAAATGAAGTGAACGACAACATCCCTAAATTAGAGAGAGTTGCAGCACTTCCTGATATTTTCCTCTGGTCACCACCAGAGGTTATCAGCCCCCTGTCTCATGTGTCTATCTGACAGCGGCCTGCAGCTTTCACGCCTCCACACACAACCAAATGCAATGTAACTTTTTATACATTTTTACGTTTTCAATGCGAAATCAGCAGCTGATGAGGATGCAAAGCCCCTAAAAGGCTTTTAGTTTTGTATATTTTGTGTTTTTATTTTTAAAATGCTGTCTAGATGAGTGAGTTTATTCTGGGTCTTTCTTTGTTCGGCGTTACATGTTAATCCCGGGCGTGTAGGCTATTTCATTATTTTAGGTGACAAGTTAAAACAGTAAAACAATAACTTTCAAGGAAACCCTATATTGCAGTGCTCGGATAACGGAATATAATTCCATATTTTCTTACACAATTGCATATGAAACTATTTTAAGTATGCGTATATGGACGTTTCTGTATTTATCCAATGTGACATGTATTATTTAGAAATACATTTCAAATTTAAATTAAACATTCATGTAAATTTGAAAGAAAAATTGTGCCTTTGAATAACACTTCAAATATAATTTGTATAATGCATATTCTGCCAGCTGTATAACATTATGTTGTTTGAAATTAGTAATTTTATGTGGCCGACATATGCTGCCGTTACACAACTTTAACACAATTATAATTTCTGCTATAATATTCTTAAATATCAGGAGTTAATCAATTATAGTTAAAGCCAGTCCATATTTTTCTCTCAGCTTCATCACTGCATCGCGCCCTTTACTTTGAAGAAAGAAATCATCTCAAATCATCAAGTGCAAATCATATTATCCATCATATTTCTGTAAATTAGTTTTGTCTCTTCAATGTGCGGCGTTTGTTGTAGAGCTAAACTGTCATAAAACAAAGTCCACGCAGGCCTGCTGCCCCAGTAGGAAGAAAACGGCCATACCTTTAATCGTTATATTGTGGCCGACGTCGTATTATCATTTCCTCTCGCTGTGTAGACAGAATGGCTGCTTGCTGAGGATTACTGGTGTTGGTGTGAGACGTCAAAAGTCCTACCTGTCCTTCGTGGTCAATAACACACACCTCACGACGAGTGCGTGAAACCATTGGTGGTTCCAGAGTGCATGGGGCCACAGCAACTACTTTTAGGAGAGTTCTGCACAAAACACAAAAGAACAGAGCCCAAATGTTAATGCAAAGCTCTGAGAGATGGTCAGAAATGCAGGTCAGAGGATATCGCTACACTTCCCCTTTTTTATGTATTTATGGCATGTCATTAAGCCCGGCTGTCTAGACAGGGAAATAACACCTTGTTTGCCTACAAACAAACCGCCAGCATTGCTGACCAGCCCCCTATTTATTATGCACAATCTGCTGTGATGTCAAGGTCAAAGTGACTGCATAGTCATGGTCAAGGGTAAATCAGGAGACCCAGAACTTTCCACAAGGACTGAAAATCCAGGAAGCAGAGAAACAAAAACTTGAAGTCTGACGGCTAACAAGCTCAAAAGTGTCTAAAGTCCAGCCAGCGACCGGCCTATGGAGAGCCAAACACACAAACACTAGCACATTAACTATATTTCGGACATGATGTTATCGGAAATAGCTACAACATTAGACATATTAGGCAAAACTATTTAGGCCTCAGATGTGATTATTTTTGACTAAAACACACAGGCCGAATTTATTTTCATTTACGTCTAACATGAAGACTAATCTGCGTTCATGTTTATTCAGATTAAAAACTGAAATGACAGACTTGAGAGAGACTAGTCTCCCGGGTCTTTACGTAAACAACCTTGAACTTTGAATATTCCCAGAAAATACTTTTTCTCGGAAAAATCATTTTTAAATGTAATTTTCCAAATATTTTCCTCTTTCATAACTACAATTAAAGTAGCCAACCTCCTTACATGGCATTAAGGTATTCCACTCTAACACTGGCCGTATGTACAAAGAAAACTTTCTGAATCCATACATATATATATATACAAATATAAATCTCTAAATAAAACTACAGAGACTCAATCTGCAATGGTGCTTTAGATTCATATGTGCGATCAATGTGCGTGAGCGCACGTGTATAATTACAGTTAATACAGTTTAGATTAATAAAATTAAGGAGCTCGTGAAGGTGACATAATCAAATTCATCTTCAAGTTCATCGCTAAACTCACCTGTTTTTTACATTCTGAAACAGAGTGTTACAGCAGGGTCTAACTATAACCAAAATACGCGCGAGTGCTCGCCAATACAGGTACCGTGTGCGGTAAAGGTACATTTACGCATGGAAATCCTTTGCAATTTCAATTTAAGCATGTGCTACTAATATCATACAGAAAGCATAATCAGCTAAATATGGTGTGGGGAAGGAAAAGTTACCGTTGAACTCTTATAGGGTGCGGGTAATAATGTGCTTCTCATTAGACCAACAATAACGAATATGTACCTGTGGAATATGAAAAGGTCGGAAACCAGTCAATGTTTCTGTGAGTCACATTCATCGCTTTTCGGCTGGTTTGCGATTATTCTGAAATTGATCTGCCAAGCAGCCTAACCCTAAAGTAAAACATGTTTGACATTCAGTTTGATTAAAAATGCATTTGGAGTTGAAGGTCAGGGCGGGATGGATCTGGACATAAAGTGCGTGAGTTTCTCTCACCCGCCGACTGTGTTTATTTTAACAATTCGAAAGATCAGACCCTGCATGTCTTCATATAATATTTCTATCTGGAATATAAATGTGTCTCAGTATTATGATCCAGTTTGTATTTTTTCAGTGTGAGAAAAGGCGCCTTGCTGCTCACCAACCATGCGCAATGACTGTATCATCTCCTACTGCCAAAAACAAGACTCCAAGGTCGCCACTAAGTCTTAATGAAGCACTTTGCAACATGAAATCCTCACTCGCACATCCGCTGCTGATATTATGGACTAAACTTGGAGAGGAAGGACGACAGCGCTCAGAGCTTCTGCCGCGTAATGACACCAGTGTAACTTGAAACGATAGGAAATGCTGCAAGGATGGTTGATTGACTTGAATATTTAAGCATTTTCATAATCATCATTTATTTATGAAACACGTTACCAGTACGTAATTCAACACCACAATACAGTTCACATACTGCACGAAAGTAGAAATGGCAGGCTTCGTACAAGGCGTGTGATCAGCTGCAATGCTACACTAACAAAGACAAAAAAAATAATAATAAAACGATTGTGCATTTATGTTTAATACTCACTGACTTTTAATGGTTTACAATCATTCCAGTTGCATGACAGAATCCTTCACTGACAAAGGAAAACATACAGGTCTTGGGATATTCCAGTTTACAGTTCCGCCATACTAGATAATATGAATTAAATAAAAAGGCATTGCACTATACAGATTAACAACATAGGAGCCTTTGTTTTACCTCAGGCTTAAGAGAACATTTCCCACACAGAGGAACATAGCTTTTGAAATTAAGAAGGAATATTTAAAGAAGAAAACCATTCTTTCTCTCGAAAGTCCTCTTTGTGAGCCTTTTGTTGAAGAATTACGCCACAAATATTGTCCATGTGGCGATTATCTTTCTAAGATGACATCAAATAGTCTCTATGACATCAAATGGTTTGATATGCTCGTTGCAAGTCTTAGAAATGTCATCAGTCCTTTCGAGATTTGGCTTGAAGAAAGAAAGAAAAAAAAAAAAAACACGCAATACTTGTCTTTGAAATACAGATATCGTTTTAAATATTATATATTTATATATGTACATTCATATAAAACAAATGTGAAGTGAATTTTCACAGTTTTTAGAGCGTTTCTCTAACTTGAAAACAGGGGACGTGGTGGCATGGTCGATGGACATGATGGAAGTTAAATTAAAAAAAAGAAACACTGCCAAAATGTTCTTCAGCCACGATTTTCGATGCAGAGGTAAATATATGGCATGATGTTGGAAGGTATGAGTTGCAGTTTCAAGGAGGTCGCTGATCTTATCAAGTGGTGTGCATGTGATTGCTCTTAGATTTACTGACAAATTTCTTCTCCTTGACTCGCCGGTTTTGGAACCAGATGGTGACTTGGCGCTCTGAGAGGTTGGTGGCGGCCGAGATGCGTCTTCTCTTGTCTTTGGTGATGAACTTGCTGGCTGCGTACTCTTTCTCCAGCTCCTTCAGCTGCATCTTGGTGTAAGGGACACGTTTTTTACGCCCACGGCGGTAACTGCTGACCTCAGGCTGCAATGGCACAACATCTGTAGGAAAAAGGATAAGAAAATGCCAGGGAAATATTAGACTATGCGTAAAAACACCGCAATGTTTCACTTCACAACATGATCAGCAATTGCAGTAGACTAAATTGGTCTATTTCTGAAACAAACTGGGCAATCTTCAGATTTAGCTGCCGACTTAATCTGACGGAAAATAAGAAAGTAGTTTCAAAATCGGTTCATTTTCAAGGTCGAACCTCAGCTGTCTCTGGTCGTAGTTATGCGTGTGTGTGTGTGTGTATGTATGTGCATGTGTATATGTGTGTATATAAGTGTATGTGTGTGTGCGTGATTGCCCGTAGGAGGGAAAAGTGGAGGGGGGCACAACAGAAATTGTGGCAGTCAGGATCTCAGGTGTACTGCACCTGACATGTACATGTACATGAACGCAATTATAAAATCGTCTGAGAGAGTTCACTAATGCAAAATGCACTCCACAGTTTTAGGCCATGCTTTGTTTCTGTAAATGTACAATCACTATCAAGTTACAGCCACTACAATTGTGCTTCGTTTCCAGTGGCACGTGATCAATGTTTTCCCTTAGTCTGCCTGTCGATACTTAATCTTGTGGTTAACTATCTACTAAACTCCACAACAAACCGTGTTAACAGTAGCTTAAATAAATCTCTCGTGTACATGTTTAATTGAACTGCGGGGTGCGAGTGTGCAAATATAAACTGCAATAAGTCTCAATGTGGGTGCAGTACGCTGGTCAGTACCTGGTTAGAAAATAGAAATCACAGTCTGACAACTGAAGTGGGTTCATTTATAAACACACACCTGAATTTAACACAACAAAAAAAATTCAAACATCCACTATATATTTTTTTAAAAGCCCCGAAACAGTTTGAAAGTGGAAACCTTATTTGTTCAGGTAAGAAAAGTTCTGGGATTACCCCCTTTCGCCAAGACTGAAGCTGAGTGCAAGACAGTCAATGAAAAACATGACAGGACAAGTATATGGCAATACCTTGAGAAATAGTGGCAAACTGTGAGACACCCCCATGTCACTTTATAGCCAGGGCTTGTGGATATTTCACCACAGTGTGTGTGTGAATATAAGAGTATTATAGTTCTTAATTCTCTAAATGTTCAAACATTATCTTCAATGATATTGTTATTATTCTTAAATAAGGTAAATTGAGGATATCTGAGTGGAGTTGACTGTTGTTGTTTTTTCCCCTTTCTTTTAAAGCACAACAGTGATGTGTGTCTGTTTGTGTGAATGTGTGTGTGTGTATGTGCAGCGAGACAGAGAGGCATTGACAGCGCGCTCTTGTGTTTTTGTGCGTGTGTGTGTGTGCGCGCGCGCATTTGACTGCGTGCCCGTGCTTGCGTGGCTTGCTCTTGTGTATTTTCAGGGCAAATGTCGTGTGTGAGATCCAGGGGAGGTCTGACACTCTTCCTATCTGAAATTAAAATACCTACAGATTTCACATAGATAATAAACCCTTGTGGTGAAAGAAGCAGTGTCGTAAATACTCTGTAAACTGCATAGTGACCGGGCCCCTGTGTTCATTATCAGATAGCTCACATGTATGACAGTAAGTAAAGCAAAAAGGCGAGCCTGCATATATATTGTTAACTGACCAGTGGCTGTGGAACACTTGTGAAATGCCGAGGTCTGCATGCAATGCAATTGTTGAATAAATGAATCCTGATATATGCAGGGGACTGTGGACACATCGCATTGCGCTGAGATTTATTGGCACCTTCCACACACTGTAGGCTAGCTTAGTCACTATATTGTCAAACAGGGGGCAAAGGTATGCACTTGTGTTCCTTCATATTCTACGTGACTGAAACTATATTCATACGACTATCGTACGACTTCCGAAGAAAAAAAACTTCAAGTTGTCGAAAGCAAATGCTCCGTTTCTGAATTTGTATTAACCATTAAAGGACCATGCAACTGAAAATCTCCTTGAACTCACAATTCAGATTTTTACGCACACTTCTAGGAAAAATGCTCAATGATTTGTTTAATGTCAAACTTAAGAATATAACTGCCTTGCTAACAGAGTTCATAAAGGTCATACGATAAGTGACATAAGACTTGACAGTTGTATGTTTATTCAGCACATTTAGAGTTTCCCTGGACGTTTTTGCACGTTGATATTGGCACTTTAACACATTAAAGTGCATAGACTAAGCAATAACATCTCAGCAGAGTAAACATATCTGACTATATTTAAATAGCTTGCTTAATGTGATGACACGTGTTTGAAAAGCGTGCATTAGAGGCCAGAGACAGCTTTAAAAAAAAAATTTAAAAAATCTAACTTAATTTTAACGTACCTGGAAAAGGTGATTTCCAAAGATGAGATGACTGCGTTTGGTCTTTGGAGCAGTACACCTGCCCATCCCAGCCATTGGAGAGAGCCCAGTGTTGGTAGCCCTCCATGGGGATCAAGGCGTCGTGCCTCGGTTCGGGATGGGCACTGATACTGGGCACCACCGACACGTCGAGATATCCAGGGACAGCCTGATATGAGCTGGCGAAACTCGGGTAGAAGGCAAACTCTTTCGCCCTGGTAGACAGTTCTTCCGTGGGCAGCGCTGTGCTGGACTCGGCATATTTATCTGCGGGATGGTACGAGCAAGGCTTCTGCTGCAAGTTCACGTTGTGCGAATGAGATAATCTACAGCCGTAATATGGGTTTCCAAAGGGATAACCGTAACTCAAAGATGCACTGGAGGATGTTTGAGGAGCGGGACACTGCCGGCCGGTGTCTGGAGAGGAAATATCCGAGTAGACGGAGCCCTGGTGGGTCGCTATGGTGCCAGAATGTCGTCCCAGCGCGGGGTGCGACATCAGGTCCCTGCAGTGGGTCGCAGGGCAATTACCGCTCAGTCCCTCCATTGTTTGGCTTTTATTCTGGTTGTTTTCATTCGGGCTTTTTTCATAAACGTACATCAAGGTGTCCGCCCAGCGTGGATGCAGAACCAGCGAAGTCGTCATATCAGGGGCTGCCGATGCTTTTTAAAAGTCGACTACTCCAAGACGGACACCTCATTTCCAACTACATTTTACACCAAGCGCATGCGCACAAGGGACCCCCGTGTGTCCACTTCATTAAGAATCTGGCACGTGATACGCTAACAAGTCCTACGAGATTGGGTTTGCGAGTTGGGGCAGAGCAGCCCTTTAAAGACCCACTGCCTCGCATGTCACAGTTTTTTCCTGCAGAGTACCGAGACATATCATTGGTTTAAATCACCTAGACCCACACCCTTAAAGGGGAGTATGGATACTTTCAAGATTGGGACAAACGAAAACAACCTGTGAAATTTGGCCGACTCCGAGGACAGCCAGAGAATATGATAGCATATGAGACATGTAACAGTTGGCACATGGCAAATGTAATAAAAAAAAAAATTATTAAAAAAATAATATAAATAAAATAAAATCTTTGAATTGAATCGTTCGACTTGCTTCCTGGAGCATTGGTGCGCAGACTTTGCTTTTCACTTGGTGAAAGCAATATGTTCCTGCTGAGGTTTAGTTTGATTATTAAATTAAATAATACATATAACAGGATTTAATCTGGAACACATGGTCTGTAGTCAATTTAATGTCAAGAATGTAACAGTGTAAGTGATAATAATTAATAATTAATAAAGACAGTGCTGTCAACGCACATATGTCCCAGTCCAGTCTTATCAAGACTCCTTTTTGAAGGGCGCATTTCCTTTAAACCCGTATACCACTGGGTCACCTATTTACATGCTGGGATTAGATCCTGTGACTAGTTGTGGACAATTGCGGTTCCAGCAGGGAATAATAATTAGGTTTACTATTATTGTCGTCTTTTAGAAGTTGATGTTGTGAAGCCTGAATATGGCACATTTTGACTGTTGCATGACGTGTTTAATTTGTATCAATCAGTGAGGTAAAAAAAAAACAACAAACAAAAACAAACAAAGCTATTTGGTGTCCACGGAGTGTGTGCGTGCGTTCTGTGTGGTAGAACCAGAACTAGCAGTTTTAGTATTGGCAAAGTTGAATGTGTTGAGTGAGTGTTGTTGCACCTCAGCATTCACAGCCACAGGACGAGGTGAAGCTATTCCAGGTAAGATACCGTCCTTTCATTACCTTTCAGTACATAGTGTATCTTTCATTAGAAGATATAATTACAGTGATCACTCACAATGAATGGCAGGCTCATTTAGTTTATGCGGGCTACAACTATTTTGTGATTGAGAAAAAATCATGTTCAGTTGTAGTATTCTCGATTAGGCAAAAACCGACTTCATGTTTCTGCATCACTACAGCTATTCATTCATAACATACAAGTGGATGCTGACGTTTGCAGACCAAAATAAGAACAATGGGCCGCTTTCAGCAGGACAGTGTTTACACATTTTAAATCAAAGACACAATAATAGAAATGCGGACTTATTTCCCCGAGGACCTCTTCCGCCACTATTTTACACGCATCCTTCTTCACATTTCATAAACTGTTCACTGGCTGAAGCTCTCGTCTAAATTCAGAATGTGGTTTTAGCTTATCTTTTTAGTTCATCTCGTTTCCGGGCCCTAAAATCACAACCTTCCATCCCTCTCCTCTTATTTAAAAATACTTCTGGGTTAATATTTAAAACTGTATTTCTGAGTTTGAAATATTCCCGATGGGATAGGCCCACAATGTGTCCATAAAGGAGACTTTCTGCAATGCCTATCCTATGAGTCACTCATAAAGCAGGCTACAAGCTGCCCTGCGAAGGGTTCCTAGTTAATCAACATTTTTGCACAGCTGAGTGGCCTTGGGAATAATCAGGCCACCGTTTAGTATCTGTATACTAAGGAAGCTAGACCCCTGGCCTTCCTCGGACAGGGACTATAGTTCTTTTGTCTCAAGGAAATTACAACTACGAAGGGCTCATCCAAACGGCAGCTGCACGGAAGTCCAAGGTCAAGGTAAAAAAACGCAGACAAACAGGGTCGTAATCAGAGTCTAGACAGACAAGAATGAACTTCACACTAGAGTATGCATGCAAACTAGCTGTTATTTAGAGACCCTTACTCTAAATATCTGCTGTGTGTGAAGAGAGAGAGAACTCCAAATAATCCCTTGTGTTTTTTTTTTTTTTTTTTTTGTTTTTTTTTCCAAGGATCAGGAATTTGACAGCTTTTGCGCTACAGGAAACCGGCTCCTTCCAAACTAACATTTTCCATGAAAGCTCAGACTTCAGAAGATCACGTCTTTTTTATCCAGTCCATGAATGATAGCATGTTATTTTTTACTTTGGTGGATTTTGTTTTCACTCTGCCTAACTTCCACATTGTGGCCAAATGTTTGTGGTCATAGTTTCGCACCGTGTGATATACGGATGATGCAGCGTTGGTCCAACAGGCGGTACACTCTCAGAGACAATAGTTCAAGTTGTTACATTTAGAAACAAATACTATGGTTTGATTAAGTTACACTTTATGTTGCAATAATCATAAATCACACGTCAAGCCTGTCTCTGGCTTTCTCCAAAACTGAGATTGAAAAGATTGATTTTTATTTTTATTTTATCCTCATAAATGACGTTTTAGGAAAAAGAAAAAAATGCATAATAAAGAAAAATCTTAAATATAGGGACAAGTAAAGCATTCATAAATTAAGAAAATTCTCCTTTTAGCTTTTGCAAGAACTAATAGGCTATACTTATTCTACAGGTATGGTGCCAGAAAATAAATGATTAGCCTAATATTAAATATTTAAGCGTCTGGCGCATTTCCACCATAGGCCTACAGCTAAATGTGCACGGCCATATCTTAAAGCGCATACATGCCAGCGACGGTGCTTTATCTAATACATGCCCTGCAAAATTATTCGCAATGACTTCTGTAAGATATTAAACTTTAACTGCTAAATTTTGTTTTTATTTGTATTTTACCAACAGTGAACAGGTTGTAGACACAGGTGGATTCTTAAAGGATGGAAATGACCTTTTTCAAGTTTACGCATGTTCAAGTTTGTCTTTGCAGGGCTGTTTTATATTTATTGTAACCACCTTAACTATCTACCAATGTGATTATTGGAAATACATTATTTAGTCACCGATATACACTATTTAAGAAAGCCAATTGATCTGCATACATGATCTGATGATATTTTCTAACCCTTAATCCAACCTAAACTTTTGGTTTGTGCAACAGAGATGCTATTTGGTTACGTTTGATGTTGCCTTTTTATGTAGATGTGTACATCTTAAATTAGGTTATGATGAGCAAACTCAAAGGTGAATTAATTAGCTCGGTTTGAATGTCAATTTAGCCACTATAAATGTATTAAAATGCCTACCACTCAACCAATTATAAGTATATGGGCGAAAGGACAAATAATAATAGTCGCGTGGCTGTCAGTATTATTTAACCAAATTCCAAAACCAAACCCACCAAATTAAACCAAAATCCAAGACTGCAAGGTAACATGCTAAAACTGTAACCAGGCGTCATTGAAACAACATGGAATTTATTTACACAGACAAAAACGTTTTTATGTTAATTTAATATAAACAAAGCTGCAGAGTCAGTTTGCGCAAGTGTTTGGGACGTCAAGGTGGTGGCTGGTGCTTCGTGCTCTGCGTACAGTGTATGGTTAAACCTCACTGCACATGCATCCTTTTTTAAATAATATGTGTCCACTTTTCATTGTAAACATATTTTTTCTTAAAAAGCGTAAAATAATCTGCCAGGATGGGTGAACTATTTATTTTCCGCTGCAGTTTCACTTTTTTTTTTTCAGGAACTGTTCATTGAAACGACTATCAATATCTTGACAACCAGCCATGATGTACTGCTGTAAATATCTTGACAACCAGACATCATGTCCTTCCAGACAGGCCCTGTCAGAGGGAGAGAGAGCCCGTCTGAGGCAGAGGTTTGTGGGGGAGGGGAGAGCATCCATCCCCATACAAATGCTGCCTACCTGCGGCTTCCGCTCTCAAGAACTAACTGCATGTGCACGAGTGAGCCAGTGGATCGTATGAACGCAGAACATGCTCTTATATAAATACAGCATATGAGAAGCATCTGCAGTAGCATAATACAATGCTATACCACGCTATCACCCTAAGTATTACAAAAATAGTATCTCTTATTCGCATAATAACTTTAAAAAAAGCTAATGGAACTAATTGCCTTGATTTAAGGGAAAACTATTGGCCACATTTTCTGCAGTGCAGTCCCTCCATCAAAGGGAGGGATTCACTTCGTGTTTCATATATATATATATATATATATATATATATATATAGAAAGGTTAAACGCCGAAAAAATACCAATAATAAGCAATACTATTACTTGTCAAACATTATCTCACCGGTCTTGAGAATGATGCAAGTCCCTGGGCATAAACAGTCTTTGAAGAGGCGATGTAGCGATCCAAGAATGTGTTGACAGCTCGCAGGTAGAGTCTGCACCATGCATGCTGAAATCCGGCTGCGTTTATGTTTACGAGTTTCCAGCCAGCTTCAGGCTTAGCTTTGAGATAAAAAAAAAACACATTTTTATAACAATCAAAGTAAACCAAGTGGTAAAATGCATGGAACAGTGGACAACGTCAACCAAAAAAATAACCAAATAGATTCTCACACTATAGCAGTATGAAGGCCAAATGCATTTTCAAAATGAGGATTCGAGGATTTAAGTAAATCAACATGTCAAACTGAATGGAATAAACTTTGGACCCATTAAGTGTCTGAACTAATTAAATGGACAAAAATCTGACTGTAGTGTATACATAAATCTCATAGTAAATCAAGACTGATGCTCATTTGGAAGTTGCTCGTGACTCACGAGCTCCATGTCTGGCGTGTTACATGTATTTTGCATTGACGTTTATGTACATGCAACATTTTCCTCTGCAAAATAGGGAATGTTGGCTTCCTTTTAGTGGATCATATTGCTCTCTCTCTCTGTGTGTGGGTGTGTGTGTGTGTGTCTGTGTGTGTGTGTGTGTGTGTGTGTCTCTGTGTGTGTGTGTATGTTAAAAAAAAAATGGGCTGGAGGGAGAGCAGAACAGTCCACCGTCATGAAAACATTCCTACAAAACTAAAACAGCATCTCTATCTGGTGTTTTCCCGTCGAGTCTGGTTTTAATTTACGATCAAAAATGTTCATAATCGTATAAACCAAGAGCCCTGGACTTATGCCAGCAGTCAGGGCACAGGATTTTGTCAAGAAAATACTAAAATGGTATAAACATTTAAAAAAAAAAAAAAGGGCAGTGCAGTGTTGCTGCGTGACAAACAATACAATAAGAGAGGGACATTTAAACACAACCGTTAACATGCGTAAATAGATCACTATGGAGCGTTTTGTTTCCTATTTCAGCTGGCACAAAGGTTCACGCATTCCTGTTTGTCGCATTTCTCACAGGACCTTGCTGCATGTGCACGAGCACATTTGAAAATGCAAGTCCAACACTAGCACGCACCATCTCGGACTTCTATCCAAACAAAAACTAGGGAACTGAGCAGCCCTCACATTTTCCAAAACTATATCTATTGCAACACTGTAAACTGGTGTCATTGGGGGGAAGCTGTGTTTGCCAAGCAAATCTAAATTAGCTTTAGTATTCGTGAAACGACGTACAGTGAATGGAGGACACAAAACGTGTCGAGTTTAAGCCATACAGAGGTGTGGGGGATTAAACCCCCCTTACAGTCACTTGACCCACTAACACCTTCTTATATATGTGACACAGACTCTTCTTTATATTATCGAAGTTAACAAATGCACAGTGCAGCACCCCTATCAAAGTAGAGGCTTTAAAATAGGATATTAGAGCGTCTCTTAAATTCAGTAGATTGCTGTTCATGCTGGTGGATGGTTTCTGTATGATAGTCACTACGAGGTAAATACATCTTTCATATTTACAACTGAATATATAGCCTCAATTAGATTATTTACTGTATGGTTCTTGAAGGCTGTTGGAAAACCATGCCTGAAAAACGCTACCTCCAGTACGGTTTAGGGCTAATTTAGCTCGGATTTGACTCGTTTAACCTCATCCAGAGCAGGTAGGCTACGAAAGGATGGCTGTGGCTTAACCGCAAAATAAAGCAGGCAGGCGGAGCCGCGCCCACAGGACAGAGGGCAGGCTGGCAGACCTCCGCTGCAGCCAGGCCACTGTGGATTTACTAAATACAACACCGGATTTACAGCCTTTTTATTCAGTGTGTATCATATTGTTATTACTACGTCAGTGGTTCGTTACTCGATGCTGACTGCAAGATTGTACTAAATTTGAAAGGTAAATATCTGCGTAATTTATGCAATGTAAAGTGTAGTTTGACAATCTCGAGAACTATACAATTAGAAACAGGACTAGAATGCAAGACCGGTATATTGGCGAGCATTTAAGTCTCAAGCGTTTTGTCGTACAATATAGTAAACAATAAGCTCTCATAAATAGATGATGTTTACAATTTCTACACAGCAACAGTCTACAACTTTAGACAAGTTTTATTTTTGTATCCTAATTTGGACAAAGTTTGGAAATGCGCTGCGCCACGAGATAATACAGCATCTGTTACGCACGACCACAAAATGAACGTGGTTAACATAGACAGAATGTTTTTAATTCAACTTTTAGACAGAAGTTACTTCATTAATATCTATGTACCTTTAATGCTATTATAGTGCCTACCAACGCGTTATCAAGGAATTTCTCGTCGTGGGCCTAAGTCTGCCCCATCTTAATATGGTTTATAAACAAATGTATTATTTTTTTATAAACGTATTATTAGATGTAGTCAACACTAGTTTATATGTCTACAGTTAGTCTTGTAGGAGGTATTCTTAATTTTCATGCTGCAGTCTGGTTGGTGAACCGGCGAGAAGCAGACAGAATAAATCCAGTTGGACACGTCTCGTCGGAAGTCCAAGTTCAAGTTAAGAGAGGCGGTCGCTCCATCCGTCCAGACAGCAAAACAAAAGACCCACACGTCCATCATTAATCATCTCACTTCTTCTCTCACAGAATAAAGCGCTTCAAAGTTTTAGACTAGATGCAGGGTAGCCCAAATGGAACAACATGCGTACAGTTGCACTTTAAAATGTTTTATACTAAAGTCAAATATACTTTTACTACTACCACCACTACTACTACAGGATTTATTTATAGAAATAGGATTGAAAATAGAAAGTTATTTAAGCCTTAACATGTACATTCTAAATGTGATAATGAGTTGTCATCAATTGATTAAACCGGGCCATTTTGACAATGTTGTGATTTTTGAAGGTCACCTCAGTTTCAGTCGGCAGCTTTGCTGAAGTGCGGGAGGAAACCAAGTCACCCCGGAAAATGCAATCTGTATCAAAATAATCTTCATCAAAGGTATCTTCCTAAATCTTTAGGCTCGCGTTGTAGGGCAACATTTCTACATATACAGCCTGTGACACCATGCAACTTTCAAAATGTTCGCACATAGAACATGTGTCAAAATGCTGAGGACACGCGCTGTGAATGTGTGTGAGCTTAACACGCCGCTACATCGTCTTCAAAGAAATATTTTTTGCCAATACTGTTTCTGAAAACAACCAATAGGCCTAGTATATAAAGAGGCCAATTATATCGGTGTTTAATATTGCCTGAAAGTAGATTGTGTGCAAACGTGAAACGACTTGCATTCAATTCAAGCACTGCAAATGTATTCAATACTATTCTTTCTTTATAATCATAACAACTAAAAATAACTAATTCTACATTGTGCTACACAAATCACCTTGTAGTCGTTTCTATTAAGTGCACATTCCCCCTTACATTATCTATTCATTCTTAAATGTACCTTCATGTTCTTTACAATTAATCATGTACTTCCTGTGGAGCATGAAGGCGACACTACACTTACGTAAAGATACAACTTGTGGAATAAATAAGATGTATTACGTTCTTTACACCATCATTAATAGTAGTTAATAGTACAACATGCAGGATCTGTTTTTGCTGTGCAGAATGTAAAACATGAAGCCAACTATATTTGCTATAGGAAAAGGGTTTATTTATGTAGCCCACGCTGTGAAGACCACTTTGCTTGAAGACACCAAATAAAAAATCCGAGAAATTTACAGAAAGGGATTTTAAAGACAACAACTTCCTCCTCCAGTATGCAGCGACTGTATGGAGACCCTAAAGTCAACACGGGTTGTTGGTTTGGAGGATCTGCGAACTGGAAAATGATGTCTGCACCTGCTTGTTGTAGGTTTACTCGTTGTGCTGTGAGGAAATCTCAAAGTGAAACGCTGCACATGGAAGCCATGCTCTGAGTCCTACCAGCAAGGTAAAAGCAACAAGGCATCATTTGTAATGTTCCAAACTGTTAAGAGCTTAAGGAAGCCCCCAGGACAGTCTGCTGCAGAGAGCAGCCACGCTGCTGCGAAAGTACTCATCACATAAAGGATTTAAGCATGTGCCAAAGCAGCCACATTAGGATTTAACCGATTATTAAAGTATTGTGTAAGAAGTGACTCTCAATCGTATCGACCAGAAGCACGTGGCTGTGGGAACTTGCTGACTGTACCTGAGGCAACAAATAGGATATATAGAGGTGGCACTAAAAGAAAATACAATTCTGCAGCTTTAATTTCTCATTCTGAAAAACCGACAGTGAAGTCACTGAAAGCTAATCTACATCAAGTGAGTTTGAAATGTGAGTTTACAGAAAGGACAAGTTCACCAGCATCATCAGTTAGAGCTCTTGTGCTCAGTGTTTCCGCTCTTTGTGATGCAGTTCCGAGGTGTCTGCCTTCGCTATTCACGCGGGGTTAGGTTGATACTGTAGGTCTAAGCCTATAGGCCCATATGAAATTGGAGGTCCTTACACACAATAAACAGCTTGAAATAGCTCCAGTTTAGTGTTTGCTTTGTGCAATGATATACTTATCAGTGCGGCTACCTGCAATGTGTGGCACTTCTGCAACTATTGGCTCACACACTTCAGCCGACACGTCACGCGCTCGAGGTAAAAAAAAAATTTAAAAAATGAAGTATTCGCGTTCATGCATGTACCAACATTTGCCAACTGCTGTCCTCGGATCGACCCATTGATGTCGTTTTCACGCGATGTTTCCATGAGAAGAATGTGTTTATGTGAACTTAAGCATAGCAAAGAAGGTGAGCTTAATATTAAATGTGATACATTTAATGAGGTGGGAATAGCAAAAGCAGTGAATTCAGTTTTAATAAACACAGTTTGACAGACAACTCGTGAAGAAAAACATTTACATGTGTACAAATATTTCTCATGTGCGAGAGTGATTATTATATGTGGACTTACAAGTCGAATGACTCGCTACTCAAAGTATAAATGACTTCATCTACAGGTCTGAGA
This sequence comes from Bovichtus diacanthus, assembly GCA_943590825.1. Classification (NCBI taxonomy): domain Eukaryota; kingdom Metazoa; phylum Chordata; class Actinopteri; order Perciformes; family Bovichtidae; genus Bovichtus; species Bovichtus diacanthus. The sequence goes on from CALSBV010010214.1 coordinate 2,330,853, forward strand.
TGCCTCTCGTGCGCGAGTGTTGGACATATAACACGCGATAAACACGACTAGTTGTCCTGAAGACTGAGAGGGTTTACAAAGCCAGACCGAACATATACATACATATTAGTCCATATTTTTGAAATCCCAAGATTCTAATTTTAAACTTCCTCCAGGTCACTATAGTTTACTGTACCACAAGAAAAGTGGAAGGCAAAGTGACCAAAGCTCGAGTTAAATGAAAGGCACATTTGGAAAAACCAAAGTGGAATTATGGGGAAGTTTGCACTGTCGCCTGCTGTCTGGTGATTCACCTCCTGCTCTTGATTTCTTTTTTTGCGCACGGCCTAAAATGAACGGAGATGGATTGATAAACTAACGAGGCAAATTCACCCGAGGACTAAAGTGAGTGCAGGCTCACTTGTGCCCTTGCATATTGCACACATTATGAAGATGAGCAAGGCGAAGTTCAAGTTCAAAGTCGCTGTGCTCAGACAGAGCTGGGGGTGCTCAGCAGAGGACTCCCCTCACCTCTCTCACCTCGCTCGTAAACCAAAAACTGTAGCTGTTTGCATACACGGTGTTCAAAACCGATTATAATGAAAAAATAGCCCAGACTGCCACTCAAACAGAGAGCCAACAACGACATGAAACATAAACTGCGAATAATCTTATCAACGTCTCCAGAGCGGATTCCAGTTACATTGGCAAACGTTCATGTATTTTAAGTGGACTCATCGTGGGCCTGCTTTACCTTACATTAGCTATAAATAATTAGGTTAAAGCAGTTGGCTGCAGACAGATACTGCTCGTTATCAACTCCGCGCTATAATGCGTATCTTATTGATCTTTTTGTTTAAGTCTGGCTGGACTTGTGTGATGCCTCACTCGGGACACAGTGAAGCCACAAAGCATCAGTTTTCAAATCCGATTCTAATTCACATGTGATTAATTCCATTTGTAAGTGTTGTAGAAAAGTATGTGAAACTGCGTCTGAACTACACGTTATCCTCTGAATTATTAATATTCATTCATTATTAATATTCATATGAATCTGGACTCATTAAAAAAAAAAAAAAAAAAAAAGACGCGCATGATTGCAAGAAATACACACTATCGGTCAAACTGTAGTTATTTGCAGCATAAACAAATAAATTAAATACAAATCAAGAATCTTATATCAGATTTCCAAACCGGTCCCGGTTGTTTCGTGTTTTCTATTTTGTTGTTTAAAGTGGTGGTTTTAAAAAGCTGAGCATGGTATTTCTCTGTGAATTATTCTATAAAGAACATTTAAACACAAAGCAGCACTTTTATTATCATATTCAGAGGAGTAATAGGGCGATGAAAAACCACATTCTCTCACTTTTTCTTCCTGCGTGGGATTTTATGGAGAAGCCAACACAATTCCAAAACTTCGGACCCCGACTTGTGCTACTGTATCACCAGAAAAGTGCATCGGCGTCTCGGAGCTTTAATTAATTTTTTCTATTTAATTGCACAATTAACGATTGAAAGGGCTGTAAAATAATCCGCATCGGTAAGATATTAAATGCGTGAGAGGGTTTTACATGTAGTTATGTAGCAATAATTTCGAGACTAAGATACAGGGTACAAATTAATGTGCAACAGCGAGCCATCCTGACTGGTTTTAACCTGTTGACTAATAATACGGAGAATAACAAAACACAAATCCGTTTATAATGTAAAAGTCAGATATAATATAAACTGGTAAATGAGAGCAAGAATGTAAAGAAACAATCTGATGATCGAAGTGATGTTTGAAAAAGCTTTATTTGTAGTCGCATAATACAAATCAAAATAATAAACTCATGAGAGATTAATATTCATCATTGAATCTCCACAATATATTTACCCAACATTAGAGACCATCTTTCAGGAAACGTGCTGGCGTTACTCATTAACGAAAGATAGCATTGTAGACCGTTTTGAGAAGTTAAAACAATAACAGTATTTTGGGGGGAAATGTTACCATTTTCAATGTTTGTAAAAAAATAAAAAAAATTCTACATCATTGCAAACAATATTTCAAATGACTCACAGCCATTTTAATTTGGGCAGTTCTACGTTGTATACTTCATTGTATGAGCAAACAATGTTAAATAGCTAGGGGTGTGTATTGGCAGATCAAACTGCAATCCAATCTAATATTTTAGCTTTTCTGCAGCAAACCAAATACCTAACTGAGAGCAGCTGCACGATTTTATTCAAAAGGACATGCAGTCTCTATTGAGGGTTTATTCAAAGTACTTCACATTTAAGCATTGAAATGACAACATGAACACAGTGACACATTGTACATGGAGAGTATACAGAACCTTAAGGCAGGAAGTAGATCAAATGTTCTAATAAATCATACATTTTTTTCTAAATGAATACTGGAAGTCCACAAAATACCTCCTTTGCACAGCTCCCATGCCAGGGTTTCTCTTCAGCCTGCTTTGACTGTCGTGGAAAGTAGAAGTATTTGTTCATGACCTTGCTTAAGGTCAGAGTAAACACAAAAAGACCATTTAGCCTGGCAGAATTTGGCTAAGAATCTGTGTAAGTCCGTTCCAAGAACTGGTAGAGATGTACAGTATATTAATGTTTAGCCATCCAACCTCACCATATAAAGTGAAATTAAATGCCGTTCCCAAAAACTACAGATTGAACTGACTGCGAGGCACTGGCTCTTAAAGCTGAGAAATTGATCGAGTGGGCAGTTTTAAGCTGGAGCCAGATGTGACCCGCAGGCTGCTAAATGAGCATCACTGTCTTAAATCAATTAGGAACCTCTGCAATACGACAGTCCTTCTCAATGTCGTTCTTTACTGCAGTGATGTCAAATCTATATCCTAAATACACCTTAAACAGCGTTTACTAGAAACACTATTTTGTAGTATGTTGAGTTGAGAATTTTGAGTGAACATAAAGAACCTCTTTGCTGCAGCCATGACCCGGTGTCCTTTCTGTAGTTTTAAAAGTTTTATCTTATTTTGTGGCGAGTGTTTGACCGAATGATTTATACTCTTACAAGACCGGCAATAATGCAACAAGTAATAAGAAAAGTAATTTTTTATGTAATTCTGTTTTACTGCATAATTATATTTTACAAATCCAATATCATCATTTAGTAGTCAACTTAGCCATGGTAGTAAACATTAATAATAGTCATAACATTTTATCTTTATTTTTCTCAGATTTTTAGTGACAAATGTATGCTCATGTGCTGTAAACTATATTATCGTGTAATGTACAATAATCACCTTTGAGTACGTTTCCCATTAAAGTAATCATTATCCAGTTTTGCCTTTAGCCTTTATGTCATGTCTGCCGGTAATGCAAGATCTGAACAATATTAACCCGGGATTCAGTTCAGTAGTGTGCATTTATGCATCGTCTGAGAAGTATAACAAGAAACTGGAATGGGGCTACCTATGAGAGTCGAAGAAGTATTTGGAAGAAAAAAAATTCAGATTCCCTGGAGTGAGACGTCCTTCAAAAGAACTGTAACACCCGCGTTCCTAAAGCTGCACATAAACACTCGTCAGCACCATAATCAGCCAGGATGTATTAGCAGAAATGGTGCAATTGACCTTTAAAGTATCTTCATAAGGTTAAAGCCACAATTACAGCACCACACAAGCAAACAGTAATCAGAGAGCAGTGATTGTTTTGTTTCCCGTTGTTTCTGCAGCTAAAAACCTACTAATGGATTGTGTGTCATTAAATTCAGTACAAGAGAACAGATTTGTGAATGTAGGTCAAGTGTTCAAGGAAACATCTGTGTTGGTTGCTAGAACAAAGAAAAAGGAAACCTAATGTTTTATTGTTTCACCTGAAGACTAATGTTTTAATCAAATACCGTACTACAGAACTACTAAAATACAGGATAATTACCATCAGAACTTTGACTGTTGGCTGTAAGGTTTGGTTGGTAGATGTAATAAAATGACGATATTAGATTGGACTGCATGAACTTGATGGATGTCTCCTGGTGATATGTTGCAAGCATAACACACAGCACATCATTAACACACAAGTGTATTTAGAAAGACAACATATGAGATCTGCATAGACTCTCACAGCCATCTCTTTTAAGACTACGCCTGCACGCAAACACATCAACTTGACTCGGAGCAGATTGATGGAGAGTGATGGATGCGCTGGGCAGAAAGATTTTGTACGTGTTTATTTATGCACACGTATTCCACTGAGCAAGGAAATGTCGTTTTTACAACTTGGTCCCATACTGCGTGTGGGTATAATAACCACAAGAGGAGCTTTTCCAAAACCGGCTATCTACCATTTGGAAAAAGGTCTCAAAGTCTCTGCATATGTGCAGTTTTCCTCAAATATATAATAGTCCTCAAAAATATAAGCAAAAGTTTTTGCTCACTATTATTTTTCTGTACCACCATTTTGTATTTTTTAGAAAAGCAACACAACTACAACAGTATCTTTGTGTCCTGTACTTTGCACATTAATAATAGTATATAATACATAATATATTGTATATTCCTATATAGCGATCCTGTATAGAGTGTACACCTTTAAACCTGCACAGTCTCTGTAAATGCTGTAAACAGTGCCTTCTGTAGACCTCGTAATCCAAATAAATACAATTATCTGTACAATCTTCTTTTCTTCATTGTACTGCGAGCACCATCAAGAAAGGAAATATTACTAATAATAAACTTTACACAAAAAATATTCTGTATATTTTTTCCTTCATTTCTATGCATGCCGAATTCTTGCGAGATAAACTAGCTTCCGTGTCTGCTTTCCAAATATGTTTCATTATACTGCACTGCTCTCATTTTGCACATGACTTATAGACATCCTGCTTTTCATTTAAAGTTTGCTTAATGTGTTCCTGTGTTCAGGTTGTGCGATTGCTCCACTATTCTGGTATTATATTTTTTCTATACATGTGTAATTTGCTGCTATAATTAGCTTTATGAAGATCATTCATGTTCTATCGCTCGTTATTTATAATGAATTTTGAATTATAGTAAATCAGTATTTGGGGAAAAAATACTTTATGAAAGTTTCATTTCACTAGACAATTTACATCAAACTTTTGGGCAATCCGGGGCCAGCTGAGTCAGCCTCTCCGACAACAACTTTCAAGTGGCTACAGCAGGTTTTACATACGTTTTATGGCTGGAAGGCAAATAAATCCTGACTTTTCTCCCCCTTTTCACCTTTCCTCTTAATCCTTACGTGCTTTTGGTTCTTCTCTCTAATAGATGCAGATGCTAAAGCAGGCTTGCAGGTGTGCCTTCTTTACCGCTGTTTTTCTGGGCTGGGAGTTTGAGGGGGAAGATTTTTACGATTGTATAAAAAAAGTAAACTTTAATACACTTCTACTAGAGTCTCCAAACTAGAGTTCTAGTGACAAAGTGTTTCTGAATTTAGGGCTCTGAATTTAGAATTTGTACCAACACAGAGGCAACTACTCCATAAAATGTTCAAATTTACTAGTTAATGCTTGTTGTCTCTGATTAACGGTGAGTGGAGAAACTCTAGAATCTGTATCTTGACCGAAACAAATCCACAGTATATTTCTACGTATATTTCTTTCTTTCTACTACAGGAGAGATGTGAACAGGTAGCAATAAATACAAAACTGTAGAGGTCATCTAAATAACACCCAGAAAAGAGACATAAACAAGAAAAATACTCATATTCATAATAATCATTTTCATTGAGTGACTTCCTTTTTTAACTGGAGAAACTAGGTTACACTAGGAGCAGCAAGACTGTGGATCATGTCAAACTGCAAATCAAAATTACTGGGGACAACTGCAGTAATCTGAAAGTATTGGCACTGGATTGAAAAATAATAAAAAAATGGTCAAATATACAAATAAGAGGTTAAAGAAAGTCCTGAAAATGCAGTTCAAGTCGGTGCGGATGCAGTTACCTGCAGGAGGAGATCGGAGATATATGTAAAAGTTCTGTTGGCTAATCAAACACATGGCGTTCAAGCTGCCCGTTACTGGCCTAGGCCTTTAGCAATCACGACAGCAGCTGAGGAACAACACCAAGAAATCACTTAAGGAGAAGGTACAGATTTACAAGAGTAGTTTCTAAAAGTCACTCCAGGGACTCAAGTAAAAACAGGAAGACAGACATGGGGCACAATGAAAAATTCAGATTGTCGGGCCGGTTTGTCTTTACAGATGTCACTGGCAATAATGGACAGAAGAGGGGAAACCTACACAACCAAGAAATCACATTTAAGGATATTTAAATACCAACAAATCATGTAACATAATATAAAGTAGGTAACTTAAAGCAGTATAACACATGGATACAAACCTGCAAATCGCTTTATGCCAAAAAATACCAAACGGATGACAGCGTCTTTATTAAGGGGAATGGGACACTCTTCTGGCTTTTTCACTCGCTTTGTAGCACAGCACCGGGGTGTGGCATGCTCATGGGCATTTCCACTGTGCAGGGGGTAAGCACGCTGAGCCAACAACATTATGTCTGCCTGCAACTGAGTCTTCACAGCTAGTTTTTTCTTTCAGTTTTGTGTTTGAGTTTCTGTGATTTGGATTTTTCTTTCACTCCTGGGTTCCCGTGCTGACATTTATCTAACAAATAGGAACCTGGCTGTTTTCTGATCCCTCTTTTTTGCTGTGCCATCAGCTGAAGTGACGCTCCTTACTGTGTCAAGCTATTGACAACACAAACTGGAACGCTTTTACTGCGAGGCAGCTAGGACAAGTGTTGTCTTAGCAACCGACTGCTACCTTTTTTTTTTTTTTGTCACACTGTCGTCCACAACTTTGGTCCAGATTGAAATATCTCAACAGCTATTACATGCAGTGCTACGACATTTGAAACAGAAATCCATGGTATCTTTATGACTCCTAATGATTTGGTGGTTCTCCGACTTTTCATCGAGCTCCACGAGCCCGACAAAGATTTGATTTATCTAGTGAAACATCTCAACATCTACTGGATGGATTTTCACAACATTTTGTACAGACATGTATGGTTCCCAGACTATGAATCCTAATAAATGTTACGCTCAAGTTTGCTTTAAACCATTCTGCAGATACAAGTCCAAAAATGATTTGAGAGCATTCCCTGGAATAAATTAATTTATGCAGCAGTAGTCTTTATTTTTCTGTTATCTCAGTCAATACATCTCCACGGAGATTCCCACAAACCAAGAGGAGTTCATCAGCTTGTCATATTAGCATTTTCCAAACTGCCACCTTTCATATTTCAATCTTATTCATGAGCATCAGAAGTGCTCAAAAACCTTTGCCCCACTTTGGTTACGACATCAGTCCCATAACAATAATCAGGCATTAAATCCAGAGAAGATCAGTCTTAATCTCAACCTTTTCCAAATATTTGTTAGTTCCACATTTCTCAAATGTAAGGATTTGTTGCTTTTCGCTCTTAAATATAGTAAACTGAATACTTTGGGTTTTGAGACAGTTGGTCAAACGAAATAAGAAAAATGAATATGGCACTTTGAATGTTCTAGCATTTTATAGAAAAAACGAATCAAGAAAATAATCATCAATAATTAATTAGTTACTGCCTTTGTGACACATCATTGATGTGCCCATCAAGATACCTTTGATATGTCAACCTGAACTTTACATGCATAGAGCAAATCTTTCAAGCTATCACCATTTCAGTGTTGAGTTTTTTACCATTTTTTTATTAAAAATTAATTGCATTAAAACAATGAGAAGGTCATCATTTTTATGACCCCTATACAGTGAGGGCAGCACACGTTTTTAGATATTATTGTACATAATCTCAATTTTGAGGTACTTACTATTACTACTTTGATCTTTGGTAATTAAATGAAATCTGCTCGTCCACCACTGACAATGTGGAAGTTAAAATGTCGGTAAGTCTTTATGCAGCCTCAACAAAAACTCATTTCCACAACTGTGCTGCCTCAACTGATCACAGCAAACAGCCTTTTGTATCTAATTCTACAGGAAAGGCGAGAGCCCCGCTGTTGAAGTAATACTTTGTAATGGTATAAGGAAGACTATAAAAGTGTCAGAGCCCTGTAAACAGGCAATCAGAGAGTGAGCCATGGTCTGTCGCTTTTGCAGGCACCAATCACTAAGTAATGTATATGAAGTCTGAAAAAACTGCTGGGCAATTGACATAATGTGATAGGTCTACTTTGTTTGGTATTACCGAACAGTAATACTTAAAAGTGTTTTCCCATAAATGAACCAATATCTGTGTGTACAACTAGCGAACCAGAAAAAAGGATAAACCTACAAACTTCTGGTATGAAATTCAGAGGGAAACTGTCATCTAGAATTTTCATTTCCTTTGTCTTGTGCTCGGCATTTATGAAACAAACGATGTAAAACAACAAAAAGTTTCATGTTGAACATCAAAAGAAACGCGGTTTTCTTATTTCACTGCAAACAGTTTGGATACTGACAACAATCACATGAATGAAATAATATCTAGTTGTGCTTCTTGTGAACTTTCACTTTAAAAAGAACTACAGTATACAGTTAACGATATTGTTACTATTACTATTGTTACTATTGTTGTATTTAGCCCGGTACCACTGCATTCGCACTTTACTTACCTACTTAACCATCCACTTAATTGTAGTGTTCACGTGTGTTTTTATTGTATCCTTTTTTTACCTTTCTGCTGTAACCATATAAATTTCCCCGCTGTGGGACTAATAAAGGATTTCTGATCCTGATTCAAACTGCAGTGGACGGTTCAGAAGTGATAGGAAACAAGGGGACAGAGGGATGACATACAACAATCAAACCAGGACGTTGTGATCACAGTATATAGTATGCTTATTAATAAATAATTAGTTGTAGTCAGTGATATTTCATTTTTACTCTCATTGTTGGGACTTTCATCCAGCATCATCATCATCAGGTTATTTCTTTTGTGCAAGACTTTGGTTTATTACCAAATAAATGCAACACTAGCAAACATCAGCCTCAGCTGTACGTTGTTTTGTTGCGAATTAGCAAATGTTAGCATGCTACCATGCTAAACTAAGATAGTCAACACGGTAAACATTAAACCTGCTTAACACCAGCATGTTATCATTGTCATTGGGAGCAAGTTAGTATGCTGTTGTGAGCATTTAGCTCAAAGCGCTGCCTCACAGATCTGCTGGCATGGCTGTAGACTCTTCGTCTTGTTAATGAATGAGGCAACATATGACCAGTTTATTGGGCAAAGGAGATACTAGAATTGTGAGTAGAAGCGCTTTACTCTTCTGTGGCGGTAGTGCTCCCTCCAGTTGTGTGAATGATTTGTGTGCTCCCTGCTCCTCTGACTCAGTGTTGCAGAGGAAGGGTTGGCTGACTCAGTCTCAGAGAAGGTATGGCAGACAAGCCATTTCTTGAAAGTATTCAGACCACCCAAAATAATAATATATCAAAAAACAGGCGATTGGGCCACTGAAGAAGATAGATGGACATTTTTTAACGAGCCATTCAATGTCGAAGGTATGAAATTCTAGCTCCACTGTGTCACTCTCCTATAGCATATTTCCTTTGTGTGTCCACTGACTGAAAAACTAATTAAATAACATAACGGGGTGTGGGATTGGTGGGGCATCCACCCTTTTCTAAAGATGTTAAATGTTGGATCTTTGACTAAGTCTCTTGCAATAAAGTGAAATGCAATAAAACCACTGGGGCGATGTCCAGTGGTCCCTTTCAGATGCTTTCTATCAGCTTTGTTCATTTTTGCCCCCTCTGTTGCTTTTAAAATGCGACTTACTCACGTGTTATTGTAGCTGTTGAATTTTTCTGGATTCAGACTGAATTAATCAGATTATTTGGAAAAAATATTTTTGATAGACTATAATTCTTTTTATGTTGCTACATTAGTTTCGAGTACTATAATAGCTATTTCAACTGTAAGATCATACTAGACAGTTCTAGTTCGGGAGCAGCAAAGCTGGATGTCAAATGTTCTTATGACGATGGTTCAGATCATCTACATAACCCACAGTGGAAGATCTGAGTAAACGTAAAGGCACATAAAGTACAAGGAACCTGCAATACAGCACAGGTTAGGCCATCAAGAGCGATATATAGAGCACTATAAATATATATATATGTATATATGTATATATATGTATATAGATTAAAATATACAGGGAACAGATGTAGTTCAGCTGAAATGGTAGTGAATCTCTCGCCCTCTCTTTAGTTTGTCAGGAGTCTAGAGGAAGAATTTCAAATAAGTTTTAGCCTCCTAACAGATCTTTAAGTCAGACAAGGGGAAGAAAGCACTTATACAACTTCTATACCTTGTATGAGATAAAAATTTGATTCAGATGTTCTGCATCTGGATGGCTTAGGAATTAGAATGATTTTTTTTTGATTGTGGACATTGAAAAAAATGCCGTTTTGGTCTTTTGATGAGTGATGTTAAGTCTAAATGACAGTCTAAGCTAACAGTGAGCCTTGTGATTTGACTGATAATCCACAGCTTTTTTTGGCAGTAGCATGAAGCATTAATATTTTTGCATTAAAAATCTCAGTCTCAAGTTATACACTTTTTTTTTGGGATGTTACACGACAAAATGTTGTAGTCATCTTCAAACAAGACTGAGGGTCTACAGCCATGGCAGTGGCTCTGTGAGGATGCACTTAAATAAAGTGGTGCTTTGAGCTAAAAGCTAATGTCAGCATGGCAACATGCTCAAAGGGCCCAGCGCCATGAGGGGGCTTAAGACAGCTTAGCCCCCTCAGTTATCATTTTTGACCCCTCTGTTTAATATTTATGTAGCCCGTCTGTATCGCCCGCTGTTGTTGTCATGCGTACTGTGTGGGGGCCGTGTGTGTGTGTGTGTGTGTGTGTGTGTGTGTGTGTGTGTGTAGTTGCGGTGCTGAGCAGAGGGTAGACGGACAGAACATGTCACTTAGTTTGGTTTCTTAGCCTGCTTGCTTTTCGTGCTTGCAAATAGAATTTTCGGCCCTAATTCTATTTTCCCCCCATTGTACCAGTCCACAGACAGAAGAGAGACCAGAGATAGAGAGAGAGAGAGAAAGAGAGAGAAAGAAAGAGAGAGAAAGAGAGAGAAAGAGAGAGAGAGAGAGAGAGAGAGAGAGAAAGAGAGAGCCCTGCAAGCCGCAAACAGCTGTATGGGCAGAGAATCGTTCATAAAATCCGAATACATTCAGGCTCCGATAGTGCTTCGTTGTTATGAGAGTGCTGCGATTAATAAATGTATTCTTTGATTTTGAAACAGCATCTTTATGCTGTTGGTATATACCATTTATGAGGCCATCGCATGGTTTAATTAATGAATTTTATGGAAAAACATTGCCCCCTCCTAATTTTTACGAGCCCACTTAGTCACTTCATCCTCGTGCCTGGCCTGACGCTTACAATGATAATGCTAGTATGCTGACGTTTAGCAGGTATAATGTCCGCCATGTTCTCCATTTTAGTGCGTCAGCATGCTAACATTGACTTACCAGCACTAAACAAAGTACAGCAGAGGCTGACGGAAATTGGTTTTGCAGATATTTAGTCATACACCAAAGTGTTGTTCGATAATGGTGCTAGAAGAAAAGTTAAGGAAGACATAAATGTTTGTAGAAAATACAATATAGGATTTTATCACAAATCGTGATAAAAACACTCACAATAAATTGATTGTGATGAATTTCCATTATCGGGATAATCATGAACATCCTTAAATGAGTGACGAGAGGAGCAGTCTAGCTCGCCATCATGGAAGAGAAGTGAAAAATAGAGCGTGATTTTAGAAATACAGGAATTATCAAGTATCAAAGAACAGACTCACACAATGTTGCTATTTCTACCAGCCACGGCAGCCATGCTGGTATTGTTTTTAGCTTGTGAGTCTGTGTGTGAGTCATCATGACAAAATGTGGTCCAGGCACCTACTGTAGCCTGAAATACCACAGAAGCCATGTTGAGTACTTTGCCAGGTGTTTATATTTCTGTCTGTGGACAGTTTTTTTTTTTCACCACAATAGCGTTACACACATTCACAAAACTTTACAGATGTGTAGTTAAGATCAAAATGAAGGTTGCGTTTCGAAGATGGCCGTGGTCTAAGCAAGGGGGGCCATCCCTTTTGGTCATAAATTATTTGATTCTCAACTAAATGTTAAGAGAGCATATTTTGATGATAATCGGGATAATATCGTGAATCGCAATTATTATGGCCAGGACAATAGTGACATGAAATTTTATCGTCCCATGCCTACCATGGGTATCACTACCACATTTCAAGGCAATCCATCAACAGTTGTCAAGACACTAAAAGCCAATAATGTCAATCTGCTGGTGGTGCAAGACGTAAAACAAGGAGATCACAAAATTCATGAGGCTTCATCCTCAGGGGACCTTGAATTTCACAGCATCCATTGGATAGTTGTTGACATACAGTACTTCAGTCTGCACCAATCGACAGACAGAGCCATCCCTGGAGCCATGCCGCTTGCATGGACACAACTCTAGAGCTGAAGACCGCATGTTGAATCACAGTCCAACAGGGTTATAATGCAGAAACCCAGATACAATGTCACTGTTTTTGAGGTGGTGAGTATAGAACATAACATCAGATGTTGTACATGTAAGGGTTAGAAATGAAATTATAAAATCTATCTTGCATATTCCTCACACTTTACAGTCGCAGCTTGGTAGTGAGGGTCAGAGGTTGTGTCAGCATTTAAGAGCAAATCGATAGAGAACAATTATCTCAATACTCTACTCTGATTTTTATAAATTAATCAATGGACCTAAGCCCAGTATGGTGATGTTCTGTCCCGCAATCTTTTTTGTTCAAACTGACGCTCCGTTTGACTGTTGATGTTGATCATGTCGTTGTTTACACGGTTAACCATTTAAAGTACTGAGCGAGCCTCACAGTGGATTCAAAGGAATAGTTCAACATTTTTGTCATGTCTTAGATGTTTCCCCTTGTCTGTTCTCTCTGTTGGTGTGGGTGTGTCCTTGTCTCTGCTCTAATTGAGCACACCAGTCTGTAATCATCTCATCACCAACAGTATATCTACCCTGGGCTTTTCTCCATTCTTGACCAGATCGTTAACTGTCGGCAGTATGCTCCTGTCTTGCCGGCCTGCCTGCGTGCGTGTCCAGCCAGTCGCCTGCCGGCCTGCCTGCCTGCCAGCCTGCGTGTCCAGCCATTCTCCTGCCTGCCGGCCTG
>CALSBV010010214.1:2352473-2369871 GCA_943590825.1 Bovichtus diacanthus
CCTGTCACAGTGCTGTCTGATAAAGTGTGAAATAAGCATCAGCCCAGATGGTATTTTCTTTTATTTCAAGTACAGACTATATCTGAACCATCTCAAAGAGACAAGTCAATCTCACGGTTTGCTAATACAGTCCCATGGACAGGGGATAAATCCCTGGAAGGCAACAAAAAGCAGATCAATAAAGAAAGCATGTAAACAAACCACAGTGGAAATGAAGCTGAGACGGATGGAGAGTGGGGTAGTGAGGATGACCAGCAGTGCTTCAAATGAAGCACATGGCCAGGGTCTGAAAGAAAAAGAAAAAGGGCAGAAAGCCAGGGGGACAGTTAGGGTGAGGAGCAGTGGGAGTGCAAATGAGGAGAGGGTGATGCACGGCCATGAAGGATAGAAAATGAACAGAGAAAAAGCATGAGGGAGATGGGGGAAGCGAGAAAATGAGAGAGAAAAACGGTAGTGTAGAAGTGATTTATGCTAGTTGTATAATTTTCTACAACGCTGCCCCCCCTGCTTCCCCCCTTCCCCTATGGCTCTCCTTTCCTCCTCAATATCCAACCCTCCCACCAGGGTGTGCTCCTCCTCACTGTCACACCAAGGAACAGTCCCTGGCCACACCAGCCAGTGATTAAGATTCTGCCGTGATGCGACTGCAGCACTTCGCAAATGGAAGACTGGACATAATTTCCCTAAAATGCTGTTTTTTATCACCTATTTCCCCTTCATCAGCTTGCCGCACACGATTGATAGCTGATGGCACCTCTGACAACTTAACGTTTTTATGGCTAGATTTATGGGCTATCTGCTCCTCTCCTTTTACAGCTCAAACTCTGTAAAAATGCTTATTTCTCAGATAAGGAGAGGGAGGGTGTGTGTCCATGTCTATGGAATGGTATCACACCCAGCTAAATGTATGTATGGGAGAGAAGGGCCCACCTCACTGCAATGCAGTACAGAGCAGTGCTAGGCTTCCAGGGCTTTATAGCGACCGAGACTGAAATTACCTCTGCATAGCACCATGGATTAAATAATACTTCTCACTCCTTGGATAGCATGGCACCCAACTCTCATCACCTACTCAGCAAACATTTGCCGTCATCCTCTTTCTAGGAAATACCAAACACTTAAACACAAAACAGAAAGTCCTCTCTACAATGCATACAATACATGTATTCATTTGTAGACTATTCTCTCCCAGACATAGGCATTATTCGACAATAAAACACAAACAACATTAGCTCTAAAACATGTTTGTCTTTTTTCCTTTATAGAAAGGCACATGCCCTTTTAGCATGTGTATGCATGCTGGTTGATTGTGTGAAAAAATGGTAAAGGTATAACGTGAGAGCTCATTATCACTCTCAGGTTAAGACAAGTTTTGCTAATTGCAGAGACACCAAGTTAGGCGAGCTTTGATGGCAGCGAACACCTGGGTAAAAACTACCTTGTTGAGCATTTGTAATCATGTGTGTCTGCACATGCTGATGCAAGTAAGAGGTTTTCAGTGTACTGGGGGGCTTCTGGACTTACGGGGCTGCAAATGTGGCCACTGCAGGTTCCCCTCCCTCCCTTTCTGGTCAGATTTACAGCTAGTACGGACTCCCAGTTAGCCTTCTCTTCTCCTACACTGATGATCCTGGCAGATTCCAGACAGACGCCCCAGGGGACTGGAGTGTGACAGGGGATGGGGGAGGGGAGCGAAGGAAGGGAGAGAGAAAGAGAGAGATGTGAGGAGTAGGTAGGAGAGAGAAAGAACCAGTCTGATGAGATCAGTGATTCATAGACACCCAGGAGGACACACCCTGGAATGGGGTAATACCACACATTTTAACTGGGCTGGCCCATAATTCATTAGGGTTACCAAGGCTACAAGAAGCACCTTAAGAGAGAGGCCCCAGAAATCATCTCTGCATGTTGTTAGATGCAGCCCATATAGAGGATGGGGGGGGATTAATATTCAAGGCTACAGTGTGTTCATCCCTTAGTGGAGAAGACCAATCTGTTGAGTAGGGAAAACCAGCACATTTGACGTCTGCACATTTCCACATCAGGTTGCTCTGAATTTTCCAAACTTTTTTTTCCTTGGTACGGTGTCTGCATCTGAGGGTGTCAGTGGAAATTTTATGGCGTAAAATACCGTATGTAACTGGAAAAAGAGCAGCTCTAATGTGCTTAAATACAGCCATCCTCCCAGTGCAATAAACCCAGTATGGTGCTAACCTCTTCCAGAATTTTAAAAGTATTAAATGTTGCAAGTACCATTGTGCCTTATGCTTCATACAGGAGATAAATATAGTAATCACTGTGCACCATATGAAAAAAAGGGCTGGTCCTCATTAGCGAGAACAAGTGAATTACATACAATTATCTTTGTATATAAAAGGTCTTCTAATAAAGCTGCCTTAGCACGTCACATCTATTCTCAAGTGTAAAGCTACCAGAGCAGATCTCAGGACTATATATATATATATATATATATATATATATATATAATGTCATAAATCATAAGCCATACTGTAAGCGAGGCAATAAATTGCAATTTTTTTTAAATATTTAATTTTAGGAAAACTGCAATAGTGTAAAGAACACACCACTTGTGTATGCAATCAGAAGAGTGGGGTCTGCCTTTGCATTTATCACAGTCCCTGTAATAGTGTATCGATATTTTCTTACACCCCTAGTCTGCATCACACCCAATTTTATGAGTACATTATAGTGAAGTAGTGTATTCATGAGTAAAACTGTGTAGTTCTTCACCTAAATTCAGAGTATGTCCAAGACACTGTACTTCCACAACACGCCCATTGGAAGCCTTTTCCCATGAGGCCTGAAATAGCCCTCAGCTCAGCCCCGACTGGAGAGCTTAATTGCTCTGATTATTCCCTGTGATTGCTGTTGCTTTCTCTGTCTTGTGCTTTATAATGGTGCAATGAACAGGTACGTTTAATTGTGGTTTTGGAAAATGAACACAGCTCAGGTTGTTGCAATAAACGTTGGGGCATTTATGTATCAAGCTTTGGTTGACTGAGTCAGATTTCTCATTTTCATTCACCGAAAACAAGGCAGGATTATGCACAGGAGGATGATGATAGTGAACAAGGCCATTACAATCTTACTCAGCACCTGGGAAGTCCTGTATGACTATACTGCACCGAGGTTTATCATCACCTTGTTTCCTAACACAGCACCAGCCTGTTGACATCATACTGTGAAATTCTGAACATATGTGAAGTATTGAATCAAATTCAGAACTACCAGGTAACAACATGACCTCATTGCAGTATAAAAAACTCTTCATCATCTAAATACAATTTAATAGAAGCCTATTAATCACATAATGTAAAAGCATGGTCTCTTCTAAAAGGCCACAAACTGGGTTATCCATTGAAAAATGGCCTCTTTCTGATTAAGCAATCACATTGCAAGCTTACGCTGCCCAGTTTTCATAAATCACTTCAAACATACATGGCATTTGATTAGAACCCATTAGCAATGAGCAACAGTGTGTGTATGATGTGCATGTGGGGAGGCATGTGCATGTGTCATCTCACATTTTCCATGGTCTGCTCTTTAGGATGTTCCTCATTAGTGTGAATATTAATGCGACCAGAAAGGGGGAAGAGGGGAAGAAAAATGTAAAAGGAATTTGGAAGAGCTTTTTAAAGGGGCCATTTCATCAGAATCGTTATTTTTTTGCGGTTCTCTGAAGGCTCGTAACCGGCGGTCTATGAAGAGAGACATGCCGCAGTGGGGCTTAATTTAAAACCAGAAAGGTCACTGCGCTAAGAAAGGTCCTCAGCTCAGCCAAAAATATAAAATGTGGAGGAGAAAGAGAAAGCAGTGGGGGAGGAGGAGTGGGCCAAGAAAGAAAGCAAAATGAAAGGAGATCTGAGGATGCCGAATAGGAAGGGGGGACCCGAGCGGGAGGAAATACGTTCAAGTAATTTGGAAAGACAGCGTTATGGAAGAGAGTACAAAAATGGAAAAATACTGAGGAAAGAGTAAAACACAGACGATAATGAACTGAGTTGCAATTGAACTGGAACGGGCCTAGCATCAAAACAGATGCAAGAGGTTTTTTGTTTACTTTAATGGTGTTTTTGCAAGTAATTTGTTATAATGGGCAACAATTTCAGGGAAAAACACTGCATCCATACACAGTGAAGGATTGCCAATCTGTCCAACAATCTGTGTTGGCAGAAACACAACCCTCCCCAAGCCTTTGCTGAATTAGGCTGCCTGTGCTTGGTACTGGACCAGAGTACTAATGGTCAGATGGGAAATTAGCTTTGCCATATGCAACTCAGCACAAAAAAACGTACAACTTTGAAAACAACATTTCTCCCCAGATCAGTCTGTTTATAAAGTGCTTATGACACTTGATTTGGCTGAGAAATGCATGATATGCGTTGGACTTGGCCTTGTTAACAATAGTAAACCGTTCCGACAATGAAATTGCCCTCCCCCAACTCTACCTTACATTCCACAAACTAACATCCCTGTCTTCAATCACTTGTTTATCTATCAGCTCACTTTAATTGTCCGCTGGGTTTTTGACTGCACCACATTACATAAAAGCACACAGGAGCCTCATGGCAGCAGCACGACAGCCTCTGATGTAAAGCCTCACGCTTTGCACAGATAAGACGGGTTCAATTTTAATGTTGCTAGCACACCGAGACGCACCAGGCTCACTTGTAAAACAGAATGCCCCCTTCGCTTGTAAACGCAGCAGCCCAGGAGGAGGAAAGCGATGGGGGTTGGGCCGCCTGAGGTGGGGCTGAATTAAAAAGGAGGAGAGGAATTCCACTTGTCCAACTCCTGCAATTCATCCAGTGGATCAATTTCTTCACTCAAATTCCCAATCCATTCCCCATCTCTTTTAAAAACTAATACCCAATTCCAATCACAGCTGCAGTAAAGCATATCTTGTAAAAGGTCATAGTGTGACCTCTGAGTTCTCTAAATTGGATGTTGGTTGGTCCACTTTCCTTTGAAATACTGCACACCCTGAAAAAAAAAAAAAAAAAAAAAAAACTGCCCTGTACACAATCACACCACCAGTGGGACCTGCATCCAGCCCATCAGTAGGTGTTCATTTTGATGTGAAGTGTCACAGCACAGAGAGTTTAACAAGATATTGGTTTGTCTGTGTTGGGGGGGAAACCGGAACCAGAACTCAAACCTAAACTACAGCGTGGGGACCCAGGGATGATTTTGGGATAGGTATATATGTGTGTTTGCCATAGGCAGCAGTCATATAGTGGAGCATCTCTCCTGCAGCCAGCCAAGGGAACTGATCAGATGGACGATCAAACACTAATCATTCCCTCACGGCCCATACCGAGTAAAGCTGTCATTAATTTTGCGGAATTACATCAAATCTGAGACATTCTTTATGTGGCCCACGGCCTGTAGACAGTTATACGACAGGGACTGCTGCGCTAAGCAGATGGGGCAGCTTGGCCGTGCATACTAAATACCACCGTCCCCCATTTCTCCATCTCCGCCCTCCCAACACTCTGCCCTCCTTCCAGGCACTCTGCTCCCACTCCCTCTTTCTTTGTTTTCTACCCTTCTAATGCCTTTCCTTGACTACATGGTCACACAGCCCTCACTGATTACATCACTCACCGCACCGTGACAGGCAACATTTAACTCAAAAATACTCAGATTGCTTCAAACAACTAATCCTCGACAGAAAACATTTATTTCTAAAAGCTCTATTTACACACCAGACACATTACGCTTTAATTTAGTATGATGAGAAAATAAGTTGTTTACCGACATAAATCTTTAATGTTTGTCTCTTGGATGTTGACAACTTTAACAGTTTACTTGCCTATACACAACAGAAGGTCATAATCCCATTTGAGGTTTCCTTGGCAACTGATTACTGCTGAAGGCAAGTTACAATTTATGACTAGTGACACATACCTGCCATTCCCTTTGAATGAGACATGTGGTAAGCTATATTCAGACAGACCACCTCAGGTTATAAAACTGCACTAGCACTCAGGGCTATACCATTTTCTTATATTGAGAGGAATTCCATGCCAGGCTGCTAGAAATCAGCAGACGACAGGGATTACATGTGAGTGGAGTAGTTGTGCAAAAGATAAATAAACAGCATGCAGAGGCTTTTGCCAGAACAGTTGATATAGTGGGGGTGTTTTTCTAACCAATGCTTAAAAGTATTGATAGTTAGTAAAAGTTAGCCCAGCTCACACTTTCCAAAGAAAAAATGTATATGTTTATGGAGTGTGTGTGTGTGCGCGTGTGTGTGTCTTCATGTGTGTGCATGTGTTGGGGTGGGGGGTTATGACAGACAGAGGAGCCATAACAGCAGGCAGCCAGGTCAAGATCAAGCAGTTTCATGGACAATCCACTTTCAGTCTAGTCTCTATTAGGGTGAAGCCTCACATTCCTACCGCACAGCCATCTTCTAACAGTGACGCTTCAAAGTCAAGGCTAACTGAGGTCTGCCATAGGCTTTCAGAAAATTACAGTGACAAAGAAAACACCAAACAATATGCAAAACAGGTACAAAGCCAGAAGAAATCAAAGTATGCGATTCATTTATAAAGAGGTTTCAAAAATAGTTAAACTTTTCACACTGGTTAATTCA
This sequence comes from Bovichtus diacanthus, assembly GCA_943590825.1. Lineage (NCBI taxonomy): Eukaryota > Metazoa > Chordata > Actinopteri > Perciformes > Bovichtidae > Bovichtus > Bovichtus diacanthus. The sequence goes on from CALSBV010010214.1 coordinate 2,359,096, forward strand.
ATTAATAATTATAATAATAATAATAATAATAATAATAATAATAATAATAAAAATAATGAAGCAAGACACCGATCTTGAATCTTTTGCAACAAAATCTAATTAAGAGAATTTTCATTCTTTTTTATTTCGTCACATGCTAGCCTAAATCACACATGTAAACAACAGCTACTGATCTGGATAAGCTAGTCATTGCAGTGCAACCTTTTTAATTATCCAACAGCATAGAGAGCCACTACTACCAGCACCACTTTGCTCACACAGGCTCAGCACACTATTAATCCACTTAAATACAATTTATAGGGTCTCAACATCGACTGTCCGTCGGCATAAAATTACATGAAGCGTCCTTATAGTGTCTTCAACAGACCAAATTAGCCAAACTGGACTTACTAATTGAGGAGAGTAAAGCACTGTGTGACTGGATTGACTCGTCAATGAGCAAGAGATAAATAAGCTGGCTATGGGAAGAACATCAATAACTATAATAATATAGGATGAGCATTATTTAAACTGCGGTTACTGAGGCACGATAACCTTAAATCTTAATACTAATTAAAATTTCCACTTCTATGATCTGGGTTTCTCCTTTATTGTGGTAACAGGCAGCCAACTGCCTCCTAGTGAGTGTACTGCAGCAGAGATGTTTTTACTCCCTTAATCCTGTTTTAAATCTATTTAGACAGAGTTCCCATTTAATTAGAAAGCCAATATTTAAATATGTATGTCATTTAAAAACTCGCAATTAGGCATTTCGGTCCCAGACAATCAATTTTACAAATGACTGTAATACACTACCGACTCTGCCAGTCCTATACTTTGCTATTAAGTTGTAATATTTGCAAAACCTTAATTGCAGCAGGCTTAATGAATGCAAAGTTGACGAGTTGTCTATTTTTTTCAATTTTGGCTCTCATGCATTACATTATGGAAAACGACAACACAAATGTGCACCAGGATGACTTCAGAAGCCTGTGGGACAGTCTCGGGAGGCTAAAGAACACGCACTGTGTCTTATAGATGGTTTAGGAATATGGTCTGCATGTGACAGCCTGAATGTAAAGCATTTGGGTTTTCAAGATGGTATACTGCCATCTGCTGTCCGACGTGATAACATCACAATGCTGTTTAACTTGTACCCCCTCATGTTATAAAAAGGCACACTATGGAGATGTGAGGATGAGGAGAATCTCTTAAAAACAAAAACACCAAACTGGCACGCTTCAAAAAGTACGACCGCTTGAATAAAACATGAACTCCCCATCAAATCCAGAACACAGATGCATGTCTAAAAAAAGATTATAGAGTTATAGAGGTAACTCAGTAATCCTGCTTAACTGGCAACTGCATTACATCGATTCAACTGGTCACTAAAAAGCAAGGAACTATAATTAGAATATAATATAATTAAATGCAGGTCCCAGAGAACCTATGGTATTGTACAGTCATTCAACTTCAATAACCTTCATACGTGTGCATTGTGTACCTTCCAGCTGCATGGAAAAGATAATGAGTAGTAATGACGGTGACATACAATAGATTCTTTGTAGCCTATGAGATGAAGTGAGCAAATGAAAAAAATAATAATAATCACAATAGAAATTGAACGAGGGTCAAATTGCTCTCCCCCACTCTGCACAACATCCGTTTCGCCCGCTCGTCGTTGTTTTTCTCATCGCACAGAAGGATTTCTAAATTCCATTTGTCGGTGTGCACAGCTCTGTCACACAGCCAGTGGCTCTCGGTGCTTTGACATCTGAGGAGGAAAACAACGGTGGCCGATGAGAAGCATCATATTACGTCCAGTGCGACCTCTGCCATTGTGCTTCGAGCCTGGGGATTGTAGTTTAGGTGCGGAGTTTCAGCGTCGCGTTATACCCGTGGTGAACAACAGCTCCCAGAATTCCGCAGTGGAAGTGAAGCTGTCATGCTTGTGTTTTCGTTGGTGTTTTTTTTTTTTTTTTTTTGTTATTGTTTCGGGTTATTGGAGCAACTGAGCTCGAGGAGGAAAGCCCGTCGGTGTCGCTCATGTTTTTGTAGTTATTTCCTCACGCATTGTGACTCCTGTGTCTGACAGAGAGACGGCTCGTGTAGACCGTCTACAGAGGCGCGAGGGCGATAAAGGTAAGCGAGAAACCCGGCCGAGACGGTCGAGAGATAATGTGCGCAGATGTCTTTTGTAGTTAACAAAGCCCGTTATTGTCTCGCCTGGCGTGCCCGCGCAGCACATTAACTAATTAGACATTGATAATTAACGAGTACGCCTACACGTTCAAATCTACATTTAGTGGCTTTGTTTACACGCTTTGTCTTCCTAAGTTTGCCTCGACGTGCACGGGCACACTGTTTTCTCGAGATGTGCTGCTACTGTTGGGCCTCAAGCCTCGTGCTGTGTAATGTGAACCCTCCCGAAAACTACTGTATATTTTTTTGTCACTAATCCACGGTTTGTGACGGCATCTGCAAAAATGGTCTGCAATATTTACACAATCAAAGTGTCTTCCCTTGTTCCTACATTCAGAAGAATGCTTTGCTAAAATAGAAAGCTCTACACCTCTATATTTACATTGGATTATGGCTGTACCACAGGGGATACATGTAAAGTATGGGAAAGTTACAGCTAATCCACAATTGCACCATATGCACACTGTAAAGCCAAATATGGGTTTTTAAAGAGTTCCCTCTAAATGTTTTTTTCCTTGCAAATGTTGTCATATTAGTCTGTTGAATTGTTGCCATGAAGACAGGGTACATCCAATAGTTACACACATTTGACATATGGTGGATTCAATACCCCTACACAATGCTAAATGAATAAATAATGATTTCTGTAAGCCACACTTGTCTCTATGTGAAGTCGTTAATTGCAGGCAGGAATTCCTCAAAATCCACAGAGTGCATTTGCCAGTGAAATTTGAGCCCTATACATACTGCACGCCCTAAACACCTTGTCCTTCATGTTACATGTGGTGGTGTACAATAGCAAATGATGTTGACGATGACTGAAATAGCCCTAATAACAAACATTGAGTCATGTTGTTCAAAGGCCATGCTGTCACTGAGGTTTATTTCTAGTGTCCTCTCCTCAAGTGTGCACTCATTTAGGATATCTTTTTACACTGAATAAATATTCACAGACTCCCGGCTCCGTCTTGTTTGTTCTCCGAACAACATTGAACATTGTGTTTCTTTTTCCTGTAGGTGCAAAATATCCAGCTTTTCTTTTGTGTTGCCATGGAAAAGGCTTGGCGGGTGGAGTTCAGAAACGTGGGCTGCAGTTACTTCCCTCAGAGCAGAGTCGATTGCCACTACACACTGAGCTCACAGCACAACTGGGCCAGCAATGACTGGATAGGTCTCTTCAAGGTATTGTTAACCTGATGACTGTCACCATAATGAGGTGAATAAAGAGTATTCAACGGCAAAATAACAGCGTGCATATTTTGTTCCTCAGGTGGGATGGTCGTCAGTGAAGGACTACCACACGTTTGTTTGGGCACTGGCCCCGGCTGACTATCAAGAGGGCACAGATGTAAACTGCTGTGTGCACTTCCAGGGTACTCATGCCCTTGTTTTCTAATTGTATTTTATTTCCCACAGTTAGCCAGAATCTATACTGGTACGGTGCTTAGATCCGCACATAAAACCTTCAGCAGGAGATTGATGTTTCTGTAAATTGAATTGCTCTCTTGTACACAAAAGGCTAGCAACTGGTGTATTGAGTGGAGGAAAATGCTAGTTATTTCTATCTTAAAGTCGTTTCCAGAGAAAAAAATCCTTTACAAAAGACAAAAATCCCTCTCAGCGAGGTCTCTAACACAGGCCGAGTCTCTGTCATGGTTTGAACTCATTTCTTTAGGATGCAGGAGGTTGAGACAATGCCTTTGTCAAAGCCTGCTCTGACTACTACAAGTCACTGAAGAATACAGGTCTCACTCTGTCCAGTCTATCAGTAGCAACTGATAAGCCTGATTCAGTGTGAGGGGCGTGTTTGCAGCATTGTAGCATAGACCTCTAGTAGAGAGATTTATTACTAAGTTTAGCATAGTGTTGATGTCATTAGTCAGTTGAAGAAGAGCAGAGGGTGGAAAGTCAAAAGAAACTTCTGATGGTTCCTTATCATCAGCGATGCAGTGAGGTTTCCTGCGCTGTGACCTAAGCTGGTGCTGTAAATTACAATACAGCTCATAAACTTTGCTGTATGTCATTCATCCATTCTGTTTTCCATCTGGCCACTTTATGTTGTGGAACAAAGTAAATCATTCTAAACATGAAGCTATAGCCTGTGTGAGAAAAGGATAATATTAGGTTATCTTACTTTATAGGCTGGATGAAGTCACAGGCTGTGGCTGGCCGCTCGGTCAGAGGGGGAAGCCTTAAGTCATCATTAAGTCCTGCCTGTTTTGTTGAGGGATAAAAATGAAAAAGAATTAAGATTGTGGAGATATGGACAAATATGGTTAAACTAGCAAAGAAACTGGAATTCAGTTTCAAGGTTATGCTAATAGAAATTCAACTTTATTTATAAAGCACTGTAATACAATCATGCAGCTCCAAGTGCTTCACAGAGCAAGATTTAAACAGCACAGACAGAAAAAAGCAAAACAAATAAATAAATAGAATTTTGCAAGACTAAATATAACAAAAAACAAAATAAATAAGTCACAATAATAAATAAACACAAGGGGAAAGAAAGAAAGAAAAAAAAATATATATATACATTTGTGTATATATATATATATATATATATATATATATACACATATACATATACACACACACACACATTTTATTTATTTTTATTAACCAATGATTAAAAACAAGGCAACAAATTACGAAGCACCTTTAGTAAAAGCCAGGCTAAAAAGATATGTCTTAAGGTCTTAGCATAACTAACGTTAGACAAGCAACAACTTATTTAGTAGCATTACCAGTGCTGGTAAACATAATAATACAATATTGGCGCTTGGCAAACATCAGCTGTGAGCGCACCTGGCCGGGTTTTACCAACTGTCTGAAAGATGAAACTCGATATTCTCATCAAACTAATACACAAGTGTATCTGGCGAAATGTTAATATATATTTTAGCATCACAACACTTGTTAAAAGTTAGCTAGCACGTAAACAGAGCCGTTGGAGTCACCTGCCTATTTCAGGTTAACGCTATCTGTGCTCATTAAGTATTTTAAAGGTAGAATAATGAAAACGGGAACTCACCCAAGGCAAGCTAGACTTCTCGACGATATATCAGGATAGACAAAGTATCTTCCATGTCGGTGAAAAGTAACAAAATCTTAGCAAATTCTTAATGAGCCTGTTAAAGTTGTTGGTTTGCGACCGCTGGAAATTCAAAGATGGCGCTCAACGCCATTTTTTTTGTCGCGCACCTGCGCGGATTGACTGAGTGCTGCCTCTGGTGGTGGGAAGCTTTACTGCAGCTCTGCTCATACATCAATGTTGCTGCAATACAACAAACATCCATTTGTAAATACAATTTTAATATTCCATTTGTAAATGTAATGTTTTTTATGCATTTCAATGTTGAAGCCATATAAATATAAATGAAATGCGTAAACTCTTTGAAGGCTTCTTGTATTGTATGAATACCAAAATACTGTCAGGCTGTTTCATAAAGATTTATAGTAATCTTAAAAAGTGATTAGCTCTTCCAAAATTAGAGGTAGTTAAATTATCTAATCATCTAAAGTGCACTTAGCTTCCACCTTCTTCCTTTGTCAACACTATATATATCATATTGGGAAGCCAGCTCAAAAACAACAATTGGGTTCATTTGAAACACAATTATTCTTCACTGAAAATTAATTTCAACATGTCTCATCTTTTTACCACAACTTCTTAGCCTCCTACCTACCCAAGCCCAGCTCCCAAGACTATGAGTTTGTTTACATCGATGCTAAGGGGGAAGTGTGCTCCTGCAGTTCCAAATTCAGTTTCTGTGCTCCGAAGCCACTTGAGGATCTGGTGACCGTTGAGGAGGGGCCCCATGGAGAGGAAGGAGGCACAGACATGTTGCTGGTAGTGCCCAGGGCTGAACTGCTGCAGGTGAGCATAACAAATGCAGAATAGATTTACCAGATAAGATAGTGAAGTAGAGTTTTCAGTGCTGATAAAACACATATGCTGGGAAATCAATACTGTTGTTTACTGCTGGCACACAAAGACCAGAGCACAATTATGATTCCACATCCGCTGCCTGCTTCCTTCTGTCTCTTGTCAGAGTCGACTGCAGGAATGTCTGCGAGAGCGCACTGAGCTGCTGCAGGCGCAGGAGGCGGCAAAACGGCAGGGGGAGAAAGAGATGGAGGAGTACAAGAGGGCGAGGGAGGCCTGGGACAGACGACGAAAAGGGCTGGAAAGTGATATCGCCAGGCTGCAGGACGAGCTGAAGCAGAGTCAAGAGAAGGTCGAGGAGATGGAGATGGAACAGAAGGTGGTGTATAGAGCTACGCAAATGACAAGGGCAAGATCATTTGATTAGGGCTAATTTGCCTACATTTACGTACTTTTCTCTGTATCTGTTCCCTTATTCTCAGATGAAAAGCACGTCTCTGCTCAAACAATGTCATGTCTTTTTCAATTTTCAATTCTGAAGTAATTCAATAAAATGTCTGGGTTGTTAAATTAAAATATTAAATGTAATATATTTTCACATGGGTAGCCTAGTCTACGTCATGATAAATTAAAATTCCTCGTAAAAATTAAAAATTCCTCCTTTTAGGAGGAGCAGGCTTTTGGAGAATCACTAGCCCAGGAGAAAAGTGCTTTATTGGATGCGAGGGAGACGAGCAAAATGCGAATCAAAGAGCTGGAGGAGGATATGAAAACCCTGACACAGAGAACTGTGGAAAGAGAGACTGAGTTGGAAAGGTATGACATTTTCTTTTTTTTTTCGCTATGTCTCTTCGCCTTCTTTTAGTTTTATGTGGGTTTCATGAGTACTTTTGATCATCAGTAACCAAATCTGTGTGTGCAGGATCAAGGAAAGAGCAAAGAGGGCAGGAGCTCAGAGAAAAGAAGAGGAGAGTGAGAGAAAGAGCCTGCAGGTAATTGCAATGCAGAAGAGCATTGCTGTTCATCATAATAAAACCTGTTTCTTCGTTGTTCTTTTCTTCCACGTCTTACTCTCTTTCCCCACCTGTGTCATGTCTTTCTTTTAGACCAAGCTGGAACAGACAGAAGGTGAACTCCGAAGTCTGTCTAAGGAGTTTCAGGTCCTGAGGAATTCACTGGCCCAGAGAGACACGAGTGTCCTGCAGCTCCAAAACAGTATCACCACCCTCACCCAGAAACTCACCACTGCCCACAGGAAAGAGGTCAGACTTTGGAAATCAGAGGGGGTGGGATTGAAAGGACGGTTGAAATTAATGTACGGATTGTTAGTTAGAGCCGGACTTGGCAAATTTACATGCAATAGGCTTCAAATATGTGATGTGCTGTGACCATCGGCACACTCTTTTTTTATGTAAGATACTTCACTGATGTTCAGGAGACATTTTGTATTTTTTTGATGCAGTAGCTCTTACAAGTGGAGAAGTACTTGCACCAAAATGTATTTATAACACATGGTCTCAATTGCTGAAGATGGGCTGTGTTCTTTTTAAATAAAGTAAAATACCTTTACTTATAACATGGATCTTTTCGTTTATACATACGCTTAGCTTTAAATAAGAGTTATATGTCAGCACGTATATATATATATATATATATATATATATTGACTTTGACTTAAAACATGACTTTGGCATTTTAAATTCAGTATTAGTTATTTCCAGGACAGGCATTATGTGTCAAATCACCTACAGTCACAGATATGTAGCCAACACACGCATTCTTGTCCCTTTATGGCCAGGCGGAGAACGAGGCCACACTAAAAGAGATGAGGAGCCTGCGGGAGCGTCTGAACCTGAACGAGCGTGCTGCAGAGGGCTTGAAGAGTGATCTAAGTGCCATGGTGGCCCAGAGGGATCACGGGCAGGCCGAATTGCATCAGGCTCGTCTGCAGGCTGCCCAACTCACCCTTCAGCTTGCAGATTCCAGTCTGGCCCTGAGAGAGGGAAGAGCCCGCTGGGCCCAGGAGAGGCAGATTCTGCAGCGCACTGCCGAAGTACTGTATCACTGCAGAACATTGAACCTAAAGTGCAGAATTTAGAAAATGTAATTTACTGTGGTGGAGCTAAAGAATTGAATATATTTTTCCTTATGTCCTATTACTGCCCAAATATTTGAGTTAGATGTTGTGATGTTTGAAAACAGCATCTGAAGGCTTTCCCATAATTCTCCTAAATTACATACATTGCTTATCTTATCATGCACTGCAGCTGTAAAGTCGAGTCAAGTTTTTCCACTTGGTCCAGTGACCCAAGGTGAACATGTCATATGCTGAATAAACGTGTGTGTGTGTGTGTGTGTGTGTCACCCTGACAGAAGGACCACGAGCGTCTGGAGAAACTTAACGCAGAAATGCAGAGAATGGAGGAGAGGCTGCCGGAGGAGAGGATGGAGAGAGTGAAGCTGGAGGTCGAGCTGGGGAGAGAAAAGGATTGCAACCGGGTGAGAAAGACTAAGAAGCTACTGCATTTAGTGTTTCTTGTTATATCTGGAGAGAGCGGCTGTGGGGGTTTGCTCTTGTGCTCAGTTTTTAAACTAACTCTTTTTTAAATCACTTTTGCACTTGTGACTTTTATGACTTGTGTTAGTTGTGTCTTTGTCTTAATGTCCTGTCTGTCTGTAACTTTATGTTGTATTGCTGTTGGGTCTTAACAAGGTCTCTTATGAGAATGAGACCCGGTGTCTCAATGAGATTACCTGTCTAAATAAAGGTTAAATAAAATAACTGATAGGTTCATTCAGTAAATTCATTGTTTGCAGTTAATAAAACTACATTTACCATACAGAAATGAGAGTAGTATTGGTCTTCTCATATAGTCTCTTCAGTAAAGAAAATGCCCCAAAATCTTGAGCAATCCCTTTAACTTTACTGGGATTTACTCAGTATACTCCACAGTTGTCTTTCTGAAGCACACTATCTGTTATTCTGACATACCGTGCGTCCTGTGATATCGGGACTGTAGGTTCAGCTGAGTGAAACTCGCAGGGAGCTCCAGGAGCTAAAGGCCAGCCTGAGGGTTGCCCAGAAAGAGAAGGAGCAGCTACATGCGGAGAAACAGGTCAGAAACACAGTTTGATTAGTCACTGGGGACTCGTTGAATTCATGCTGACAGAATGTTTGTCCAAAAAAGCGGAAAAACGATAGTGTTTTGAGACGGTATATTCATATGTAAACACTGCGTGTATGGTGTCACAGGGACTGACTGTTCATTATCAGCCGATGAGGTCTCAAGGCTGCTGAATGACTTGTATGGATTACATCGTAACTGTTCTATATCCTAATCAGCTCACAACTGCAGTACTTCAGTCATTATCATCTCTAAATTTAGTACATGTTTAGTTACAATTTGTACCACTCTCCAGCTCAAGTGCACTTATAAATAATATTTGTTTTTCTGAAAGCTCTTTATTAATAATGTATTCATATCCTAAAGTTTACTGACGTAACGTATACGCAAGTATACAGGGATTGTGAATGTCCTAGGTGTTGGGAATCTTCTGTCTGTTGTTGTCTTCTTAGTTGTTATTGTGCAATATAAATTGTTTATAGTGCAATATAAATCAGTGGATTTCAGGGCAGTCAGTGCTGCCGCTGTTAAAGTGCCTGCAGAGTTTTTGTTGGCTAACCACAATCACATTCGCTCGCTACTGGCTGAGTAGATGGTCAATGATTTTAAAATCAGTGTCCAGCTTAATTTTAACACCCACCACATGGGAGCATAGCAGCCAATCTGCGGCACATCATAAATCAAACTAATGTTTAAATGTTTATTGAACAGTCATAATGATATTTATATAATAGCAAGTGTTGTGGCTGTGTATTTTTAATCATTTTATGTGGCTTTGGCTTGAAGAAGTCGGACATCATGAGTATTATGAGGAGGACGGCAGCTGAAGCCATGATGAAAGTCCTGCCCAGGCATGTAATATGATGGCTGTATTTTTCACTACAGGAGTTGATGGAGTACATCTGTCAGCTGGAGCAGAAGATGGGAACAGTGGTCGGTGCCAAGTGGAGCGCTGCCCCGCTTTCCTCTACAGGTGAATGGAGTCACAGATTGATCTACTGTATGCCCTGCAGATGTGAACAATAAAAGTGTAAACTATCATTCAACAGCAACACTAAATATTGCTCAGAATGACCTATGTCGTGGGGGCGACAGGAAAAGTGACCACATTTTCTTTGCCAATGTTTCCGTCTGGCAGGGCCGCCTGGCAGTGCATTATCTGACTCTGAGGACGAGAACCCAGAGGCTTTACAGCCCCTCCGTCCACCAAGACCCCTGGGACACTACAGCTTATGTGAGCAGGGCCAGTCGGACTTCTTGCTCCTTGCCACTCCTCCTCCCTCCCCCAGGGAGGTGGAGAGGAGCGCGGTGGTCATCAACCAGCCAGCCCCGCTCTCCTCGCCACACCAGGCCGACACTGACACTCTGGCGCACAGCTCTGATTCGGTGAGACGCGTTATCCGATCCATTCAGCGTCGCCATAGTCTAATTGCATGTGATACTGAAAATGAGATATGTCTTCATGCTGATAGGCGTGCACACCAGTTAAACATGGGCAGTGGATCGTTGATACAGACATTATCTCCTCGGAGCAATTAGTCCACTAGTCTGCAAGTTATTAGACTGTAATAGCTGCTCTCT
>CALSBV010010214.1:2369881-2383041 GCA_943590825.1 Bovichtus diacanthus
TGTGTGTGTGTGTGTGTGTGTGTGTGTGTGTGTTCTCTATAAAGGAGGAGGAATCTGATACACTTCAGTGTGGAAGGCACAGCTCTGCAGAGGAAACAGCACTTTTGCTGCCTGAGCACACGGACACTGTAATCAGGTACAACCTCCCCGTCAAACACACATATTCATACATTGAATACACACACACACAGGACGTGTGGAGACTAGTACTCGTATCCATTACTCTCAAGTGTCAAAGGAGTAATACCAATGTTAAAGTATATATACTGTGCGTAGTGTTTGTCACTTTGAGGAGAACGTTTCATTCTCCAATGCTGAAAATGAATTAAGTAACTAATTTACTCCAGTACAGTTTTGAGGAACTTGTTTTTTACTTGAGTACTTGCATTTATTTATACGTCACAACTCTGCTACATTTCAGAGTGAAATATTGTACTTTTGACTTCTTATAAAATACAATGTGCTAAAAATGACATGTAATTTAATTGGCTTGTGACCTCTTACACACAAGCAGTGTGTTGCTGGGGCTTCTTGTCATGTTATAGATGTTTATAGTTGTCTATGAGCTGTCAGTATTTTTATATTGTTGAAGTGGTATTTTTACTAAAGTAGAAAAAGTACCTCCACCACTGCCTATCACTCTAACACATTGAGGTGTGTTGCTACTAATATAACTGTTGCATATACTACTGCTGTAATAGCTTCTGAAATGTGAAAATAACATGCTACTTGCCTTAGATAAACAGGTCGCAGGGTACGCACAGAAACAAACTTTTACAGGTGCTTGATCAAAAATCAAACTAAGACATGAATCAGACGAAAGATCAGCACACTGTATTAAAAGCTCCCATAATGTTGTGCAATGTTCCGATCAAACTGAGTGACGAAGATCTCCGTTAGACCGAAACGTTGCACGATTAAAATTGCTGGTAGCTTTTAATACAGTTTGCTGATCTTTCGTCTGATTCATGCTACTTGCCTTCCCTTGAAATATACTGTAGGATTTGGGTTAGATTAATGAGGGGCAAGGCAAGTGACAACGAGACAATCCCAACAAATCGAGCACAGTTGAAGATTTAATGTTCAAAGATAGAGCTTTGCATTGGCTGCATGTTAAAATGAAAATTTCTTTAAAGGCCAAACAAGCCAACACATTTCTTCCTGTCATGCTGGCTGGTTTTAAACTCCAGCAATGCGTCATATTTTATGAGCTCATGACTTGATTTGTGTGTACAACCTTACTCTGCAAAGTAATTAGTGAACACAGCAGCCACAGAAATGCACTGAAGTAAAAAAGTATCATATTTCTTCCTTTAAATGTAGAGAAGTAAAAGCCTAAAGTATTTCAAAAAGGAAGGAATGAAGTAATCTTACTCAAGCATAGTACCTGAGTGCTGAGTTTCCACCTCTGGTCTCACACAGAAATGGTTTCAGGCGCACACAATGAATTCAAAGCTTGCTAATGCACACAGACACATGCGACCAATTATTTATGGTGACAGGGTGAGTATGGCTGGAAGATGGAAGTTTTGAATATGTCGTCGTAAAAGAAGTTGAGTCAGGGTGAGGCGGGGGAGACTGTGTGAGACAGAGCTGGGACGTGGGAGGGGCGAGATGGGAGGACAAGGGGACAGATAAGTTGACAGCAAGCTGTAGGAATGATTTACCTGAGGGCTGTACTGCAGTCACGGGCCAATTTTCAGCATCATTAAAGCCCTCTCTCTCCCACTCACCCGCTCCTTCAGTCTAACCTCCTCTTTCAACCAGAATGTGTGTTTCTTTCAGTTTTTCACACACGCACACTCTGCTTTGTCTCATCCTCCAGTGATCTGGCCGACACCTCGCTATGGTAACCAGTGGACACTCAGCCGCGGCGGGCGATCAAAAAGAGGAGAAGGGGGTCTTTTTTTTGGAGTTAATGTGGGTCCACATTACTTCCACTAACAAGCACATATACAGCTCACTCACTACACACACAAAATGTTAATATGCAATTTACATCGTATCTGCCGTGAACCTTGATTTTCCCCTCGTAGACTGTCGTGTTATTGCCTTTTGCTGTTTTGTTGTTAGGAATGACATAATGCTTGTGGTGGCAGGTCAACACCATGTTTATGACTGACATCAGACTGTCGCGCAGTTTGAAACGGCGTGCTTTTGGGCTCTGCCGTTTGAGAGTTCGCAGGCTGTAGCAGAATGATTTCTGCCTTACGATGTTATGTCGTTTTTATGACATTTGTGATTAGGAGTCATGACAGGCACTGTAATTATGATGTTTTGTGCAGGCCCGGCTCTGCTGGAAATCATGGCAAAACCCTTCCAGCATTAAATTCTCCACAGCCGCTTTGAACTCTATTCACGGCAACATAAAGTTATGATACAGCATCATGCTAGAATTATATTGCAGTAATGTAGGTCTATGACATCATATTTCTCCTCCATTTGCTCAGAAGTAAGATTTGAGATGCACTTTCTTGTACACAGTAGAAGTTGATTGTTGTCACGCAGATGCAGTGAAGGAGATTTAGCGATGCGGAGGCGCTCTAAGATGGACAAGCATTTGAAATAGAAAGCTTATTGAACAGATTGTGTTTAAAGTCTATAAAATACATGCCAGATGCAACTTTCTACTTCAGTACCTTTATTTCATCATTATTATTACATTTATGCTCATAAGCTTTTCACTATTTATCAGATGCAGTTTTTACTTTGTAATGATCATGGATTTCATAATTATTGAAAATAAATGCTAATTTACTAGCTGGCAATTTGGATATTTAGTGTTTGTTACAGTTTGTATTGTACAGAAATCTCTCATTCATGCAGTTCTAAATTTGTGCCTAAAATAATTTTAAAAAGAATCAAAGAAAATAAGCTTTATAGATTCTGACATCATGACATGGTGTTGGTATTTTCCCCTCGCCCTATGGCAATATACTGCCTAATAAATAATTGCTGCCTACCTTTTAATCAATACTGTATGCATTTTTCATGATTTTCTATTTATAATTAACTTGAGTTATGCTGCAATGAAACTATATTCAGGTTTAGTTTGAAATAGGTCTTTGTTTTTTCACACAACCGTCTGTGCAACACGTGAAAAAGTTTTCCATGCTTGGCTAAGTAAATTTGCTAGACACTTTGATGCTTGATGATATTATCTGCTGTATTTGCACCCTATTTTTACTATAGAAGAGTTTTTAGATGAAAAGTTGATATACGGATACTAAATATGTCAATTGTGTGTCCTTTCTTCATTATCTTAATCATTACCATTGTGTGTCGTGTTTACCTATATTTTATCTACACTATTTGTTTTTACCTTCTGCTTTCAAATACTCACTTTGACTCTATAAAGATTTGATATACGTATGAGTTCTATTGTTGCGAGATATTGGTGCTAATGAAAGGGAATGATACCGGCAAGTTTAAGGCGAAAGGAGGATCGATTTGAATGTTTAAACGGGATTATGAAAGCAGTCATGAAAGGAGTAAATGTCTGTCCAACCTCTTAGTTACCTTGTGTCACTGGGTTTTCTGGTGTTGCAGTACATGTTGATTCTCCTTGTACAGAAGTGGGAATGTTTTGAGGAGCCTGGTATTCTTTCCCAGAAGATAGCACACTACACTACACGTATTCTCCATAGTCCTTGTTTGTGGTTGTAATCTGACTTTATGTCTAAGGGAAGTTATTTTTTTTGTCGTCCCACTGAGAGCTCGAGTACGAGTGCTCCTCATCGGGACACCGTCTCCGGTTGCAATAAAGCTCCAGTGGTTATGGTTTGTTTTGAAGTTTTGTGTGTGAAGGTTACCCCACATGTACACCACTGTGTATTTTCTTATCAGTCATGTACCAGGGTTTGGGTGGGGTTATGTACAATAAAATGGTTTATGTATCCATTATTGTGTATAATGTGTCTTTTTCTGGCCAAAGATCATAGCAATATTTTGATCTTCACATGACATTTCACTGGTAATTAACTATGCCATTTCTTTTCACACAGCTATATAACCTATATTCCCTTTTGGCTCATTGCCTGTTTCAGATAGATTTCCCATTCTGGATTTTCTCTCCACTCACCTTTGGCTCTCCCGCACTCTCCCCTCAGGCCTGAGCTCCTCATCATCTTCATCCTTGTGCCTCAACACTCCTCCGGCAGTCTCCTGCTCCCTCCACAACACTCCCTCCATCTTAAGTCTGGGGTGACGATAGCTAATTATAAAATCAATGATGCCGGGCTGCCTAGTTTACAGCCCCCTCTAAAACCTTAACTGGGAAATCACTGTGGGATTGATGACTCCCTCACTCTTTATCTCTTTTAATTAGAAATGTAAAAGATATGAAGACCCAGAGGCCAGAACACATCTCCTAGTTTTTATGACCCCGACGCCCGCCTTCCCCAGCTCTCGCTCCCGTTCCTCAATTCACCCCTTCCTCTACTTGGCCTTGTTTATTCCCTCCTCCTCTTCCGCCCTGCTGTCCCTCCATTCTCACTCTTGTCACAGATACCTTTACCCGTTTCTTCATCACTTTCTCCATTACCCTTTCTTTAAGATCGCCCGCCTGCCTCTCTGCTCGCACAGTGGAAGGTGTTAAATTTATGGTCTTTGCATTTGAAAACGTTTCTCACCTTCCCCTCACCTCTCCTCTCTCCCCTTCACTGATTCCCCAACCCTCCATGGACTCGCTGCATACGTAACAAATGACGAAGATGTCCTTTTTGTCTGTTCTGACCCAAGCAGGAGACGCAGTGTACATGATGTGCTGTTTCACATCGTGACCCCGCATCCAACACGTGACACATACACCTTACTGCCTTGTATATAGCGTTAGTTGCACGTATATACTGTATACATGACCCCCAACATCAAACCCAGGTCACATGCAGCTCCGCTCACTGCCTTTATCGCACCCTGAGCTCAGGCCCTTCCTCCCTAACTGCTGCCAGGAGCACTTGGGTTCAGTGATCTTTATCCTCCCAGCCTCTCCTGCTCCATTATCCCTCCCTGTTGACAAAGGTACCACTGCAGTTTGCTCATGTTCAGAGCAAACTTAGCGGATGTGCTCTCTAGGTTAAAATATTCTAATTAATTTCTTTGGTATGCCGCACTCATGACCTGCTTTTATGGATTCTTTACTATTTTTTTTATGAATAATTGATGTCCTGAGGCTGCAAGACTATTACAAGGGAGATTTTTTTTTTACCCTTTTTAATTCATTGTACAGTTATACCTTCTTTTTTTTTCCAGGGGCCTTTCTTTACACATTTCCATTATTTCCTTTTTTTTCATTTCCAGTGAATAAGCCTTCCTTACTCATGTAATTCATTAATCCAGCATCATTGATGTGGAAGGATGAGTATATGGAAGGATAAGTATATAGAAATCTGGCCCGGCTCCTTTAAATTCCCCCAAGCACACCCAAACCCTTCCCATGGCAACACCTTCCTCAGTATATGAGGCCATTTGATTGTTCCTTGTAAAATAGTGTATAATGTATGGACCTTATTTTAATTCCAGTCTGCCGTTATTGATCTGTCTTTAATGATAGTTAATTAAAGCAATCATATAATTGATAAAATCTCATCTGTTTATCACCCTTCTCTGATTCTCTCTCTCTCTCTCTATTAATAAAATCAAGGTGAGGCATTAGTATCCCACACTGGTGCGCCGAGAAAAAAGAGAGAAGTTTACTATCAGTAGCCCTTTACAGAGAGGGTTCCTGTTCTTTATCAGGATGTCAGGAGAGCTGGTCTTATCAGTGACAGTGATGAACACGCGGTAATAAATGTGTGACAAATGTATAACTCTGGATTTTTGGTGGCATTTATAAGGAATCTGAAACATGTTTAAGGGTTTCCTTGTTTCATTCAATTGCTTGTTTCAAATGTATTCTTAAAAATGTGTTGACTTTGAGTAGAGTTTAAGGCCCCGATATCCTTTCACATTTCACGGTCGTTACCCGAAACAGATTCAGTTTCGGATCTAAAATGCTCTCTTCTGCAAGATCAAATATGGCACGAGTCCAATTAAACCTGAGACCATGTTGGACCATGTACTGATTGTTTGGCTGGAAGCATCACTTTCATTTTCCTTGGCAGAACTCCAATATGTACATGACTAATATCTGGGGCTGCGTCTAACGATTATTTTCATTATCAATTAATCTGCCAGCAAATTTTTTGATTAATGGTTTAGCCTATGAAACATTAAAAAAATAGGGGAAACAACTTGGCAGAGCAGAAGGTGATGTCTTCAAATGTCTCGTTCATCTAAAAGTTCAAAAACCAAAGATATTCAATTTACAGTGACATGAATCATTTGAGAAGCTGGAAAGACAAAAAAAAAGCAATTTTTACTTGAAAAATGACTGAACTAATTAATCGACGACTAACATCTGATACGTTTCATTTGATGCATCTAAAAATGAGATACAATATCTATCCATCTATCTTTTTTTATTTGTTGTGTGTAGTGCACATCTTTCTAAGGCGCGCTCTTTTTTTCTAAGCACGTTGTCCACCTTTCTAAAACTCAATAAATAAACCATCACAGACAGATTTACTTTTTAACTTCTTCTTTGAGACTAAACTATAGGACTTTTTACACTACCTCCAACTACAGAGTGAACAAATCTTAGGAACAAAACTTTATCTGATGTCCTTGTTTAGCACGAGGCTGTGATTTATTAGTCTCTGCACCCACAGCTCTCTAAGACCTAACAGGCCTCATCCTCCATGCAGGGGGAACACTGCTGCATGCAGTGCACCCTGCAGTCATGGTGCAAGAGCTCCCTCTACTGATACATTTGGTAATGCATGGTCATAGTCACTCAAAGCTACTACATTGTTGTTTGTTTCCCTTGTTCCTGGTGTCACTTATGATGCAGCAAAGACTATTTTAATGCATGAAAATGCATTTCACTTTACTTACCACCAACAATGAAACGTTATGATAAAGATTGCATCATTATGGATGCATCAATATGTACTTCACTTTACTTGACACATACAATGATGACTTATGATACTGCATGGGCTATTATAGCATTATAGCATACTGCAAGTCCTTACTTCAGCTGATTGTTGAGGTGTGTATAGGTAGTCATACTGTATTATAAGCCCCACCAGTCAACCTCGACTTTATAACTTTATATATTAGAGCATCCATAAGACACTTATATCTTATTATAAGTCACATCTATAATGTCTGTTGATATATTGCATCAGAAAGCATTATGTGTGTTTATGACTGTAGCCATGAAGCATTATGAATGCATTATAATTCACCATGAATGCCCTCATAATGTACTATATACAGTATGTGGCCTTTATAGAAAGGGTTACCGACATTTGTGCTGAAAAATTAAATTAAAATAGTCCAGTAATCTCACAAAAGTAGTTTATTGTGCCTCTTACTGTTTATATGGCTTTTCTTTGTATGACAAGAGTTGACATAAACAGAGGGTAGACAACACCTTGGCCATGTTGAAAAACAAAAAGAAACATGAAACAACATAATCTCAATGTTCTGCCTGCATTACCGTCACTGACATCACGACAGTCTCGCAGAGAGAGAGAGAGAGAAGGGATGAGGTCATCACACAAGAGTTTTTGTGGGACAGCACCGTGCTGACGACATTCACACAATGACTCAAAACCTGTTAAAGCATTCTCTCACACACTCACACACACACACACACACACACACACACACACAGACACACACACACACACACACACACACATACTGAGGAGACCTGCCCATATTCAGAAAATGGGACCTCTCACCGCTACACAAACATTTTTCATATTGCTTCAAAGAGAGACAGAAAAAACCCTCTGTACTGTAAATCAGCCGCGCTCCCCCAGCTGATCGCCTACTGAGACAATTTGGCAATAAAGAAATGATACATGAGAACACATAATCCTCCACAGCTCCTTTAAAAAAGAAGTGAGGATATACACAAGAAGACAAGATGATATAATGGCTTTTGGGTTGAGAAGGCAGTTTGTTGCATGGATGCCGGCGCGAGCACAGGCGGGGCAGTGACGGTGACAATGATGATTTGCCCCCCTCCGGGAGAGTCAGACTGGCATCCATGCCGTTTCTCAGACTTGTCACCTTCTATGTACACGCAGAGGGGTTGAGCTGATCAAAACGGAGTCAAGAATACACACATAAATATTGCCTGTTTCTAGCGTGCCTGAAAGCAGCTAGGGTTTGGTCCATACTGAAAAGCCCTGAGTCTGATTCCAAAATGTCTTCCATAAAGATTCCTGCTTTCGACTTGCATATGTCTTTGATCGTTATGTTGATGCATGATGTTGCTACTGGATGTTTTTTTTTTTGTCCGTGCAGAAAGTGTGCATTCGTCTACTGACATCATCGGGGAGTGCTCTAAGGTTGATTGTATGTTATGTGTTGAAGTTGTCATCAGTTTGGACATGCTAACGGAGATGTAAGCTCACGGACAGTAACTCTACTCTCAGCGGACGTGATGTGCCTTTACTTGAACAGAGGATCACAAAAGTGCTACATATACGGTCAAGTGTAAATCTCTGTCCGGGCACTCGATGCCAGGTCGGCACCTCTGCTCCAGCTGAGGGCAGAGCCAATGGAGTGTGTGTGTGTGTGTGTGTGTGTGTGTGTGTGTTGGTGTATGTGCCCGCTGTATCATGGATCGCTGGATCATGGCTGGAGTCCCTGCCAGTAGTCAAACTCATGCTCCAAAGATGACTTTTCCTAACTTTGGCACAAAGATACTTACTTTCCGCATTGACAGCATTAGTCGGCTGCAACGACAGTAAAATAGAATAATGCCAATTCCCTGATAACAGAAACTGATTAAGTCACTGCAACATAACAATAGTCCTCTGGGTTGATTATCATTGACATCCACAGTGAGCCAAAGTGCCCAAAAAAGCCCCAGCTAAGCATATGTAGCTGATAAGGAAGACCCAGCCAGTTCTGATTACCCTTCTTTCCCTCGGAATATCTTCTCAGGAAAGCTCTCCAAAGAAAAAAACGTGTCTAAAAGGATTCATATATAAAACCAGAATAACAAATGAAGACAAAAATATAATGGTATATAGATATGTATGGACTTATTCATAAATTGAATCAAAAAAAAGAAAAGTAAAACTGAAAACAATATTCAAAAGCAATAACCACAAAAACAAAAGATTAGCATACTCAATTTGGTTTTGCCCTGTACTCTTGTTGTCTTTTGAGAAATGTGCTTGTTGTAATCCACCGGAATCAACTGTTCAGTTCTGGTGTCTGGTTTGGCCGTTCCCCTATTCAGATATAAACAACAATAGTGGAAAAAAAGAGACGTTTAGCTTTCTCAAAGAGGTTCTATTCTTTTTGTCACGTTAACTTCCCTCTTGGCTATGCCAGGAGTTCATATGATTTACTGTCATCTCCTTTACTTTTTTTCCTGTAGTTCACTTGTCATGGACCATGAGGCCTGAGTTAGACGTGTCTGTACACATAAGGCTCTGCTGTGCTCCGCTGTGGAGGACACAGTGATGTGCAGTAAGGAGAGAGAAAGGGTGAAGGGAGGGCCAGCATCTTGTTGAGGTGGGAGAGTGAGTGAGGTTGTGTTGTGTGTTTCTAAGTATGTTTGTGTGTGCGTGTGTTTAAACCTGTATGTGCATGAGAGTGTGTATGTACGAAATGTTTGGTTCACTGTGCCCTCCCAACAAGGCCTTTCCGCGCCCCATCTATGGCATCCAGAACCCCCCAGGGCTCCCCATCACTGTCCGAGCCCCTGTCTCGATCTTCATCCCCCGCGTCGTCATCGTCGTCTTCGTCCTCCTCCTCCGGCGATGGCTCGCTGCCGTTCTCTGTAGCCCAGCTGTCGTCCTCATCCTCAGCCTCCTGCTTGACCTGGGCCGGTGGTGCGGGTGGCGGCGGCGGCGGAGGCGGCGGCGGGCTCTCGTTGCCCTCGGTTTGGTCGTCAAAGGCCTCTGGGTTCTCGAGCATCTCCCTGATCAACGGAGGCATTGGCCCTGGGATCTCCATCTTCAGAGTGATGGCTCTCTCTGCACCTGGAGGCAGAGAACATAGTTAGTAATCATGTTTTAAAAGCGCTGCTCCCCTGCCACAAAGGGGACACAAATGAATTGAATTGGTTATGACAGCGGTCAGGCCGTTTCAAAATCTGAATTTGTTCTTGGAATGACTCTCTTCACACGTACCCTTAGTGCTGATGCCCCTGAGGTCTGTGATCTTCATCAGCATGCGGGGGAACATGTGAGGTTTGTTGGGGCGACGGCGGCGGGCATAGATCTTCAGAGCCTCAAGTAGCGGCTCTTGCAGCTTATCCACTTTCTGCGGCTCCTCTAGATCCATACGGTCTGATAGAGTGCAGAAAACACATTATATTCCCTATTATTTACCAGAATCGTACATTGACATCAAAAAATAATCAGGAATTGTAGGGAGTTTATTATAGTTCAAAATCATTTCCCATTAAAAAAATATTTATCTCTTTCACTTTACTTTACTAATCCCATCAAATCAGTGACATGAACGCTTGAACCCATATTTACTAAAGCCTCTTCCTCTTTACAGCTGATAATGTCACTGTGTGTGTGCACGCTGCAGTACCTCCACAGATGAGGCAGATGGCACTGAGGAGGCCGGTCTCTGTGTCGTCCATCTCCAGGGGTAGAAGCTGGCCAGCAAAAGCAAACACCAGGTCTGTGAGTGGTCCGAAGCCGGCGTTGTGCATCTGGGTCCGGTTCAGAGTCAGGCCATCTGAGAAGGTCATAGTGTCCTGTTCTGGGGTGTAGCGTGTGCAGATCCTCAGCATCTGGGAGCAAAAGAAGGTGGAAAACTATGTAAGCATTGAGCAAAATATGAGAAATACAATGGCGATTTAACAAGGTTTCCTACAGCACACATATATCTACATTAGATAAACACACATACATCAGTTCACAGTGTCACGTGTGTAGAACTATTATCACACCAAAGATTCAGAAGGCTCAGTGTTATTTGGGCAAACCTTCCTGCACTACCACTTTCTACCACTAGATGCCCTCATCTGTCAAGGAAGTTTATTAGTAAGAAAAGAGCAAGTGGACAAAAGGGAAAAACAAAGACAAGCGTTCCTCACCAGTATGTCCAGACAGGCCGATTTAAGTAGAGTGATCTGGTCAGCGATGGTGAGGGTGGTGAAACCCGGCAGTCGCTTGGCGAATTCTACAATCTTGATGATGCATTTAGTGGAGAGCTCACTGAACTTGTCCCATAAACCCAGATCCAGCTGGACACGGTGGTCTGAGCTGGAGTTCTGAACACACACACACACACACACACACACAAACACACACGCAGATCAGTATGTTGTTACAGAGGTGGCGTGCAACCCTGTTTGCATCAAGGCAGAGTGTGTCTAAGCCTCACAACACATTTACATTTTACATCAATCAAGGGGAAGAAAAAAAATCCATTTACATGTTGCATCAATCATTCAGAGGCCACACAGATGGCTTAATGGGGAACTGAATTACTTAAACCACCACTATGTTGGGAAAGCTACGGTGAATTTACGTCTTTGCATGCAATCTGAGAGCCCTTAGTGACGGCATAGCTTGAAGAATGTTGCCACACACAGTATGAGCGAACAGTGGTGTAAGGTACATTTGTGCGAGTGTGTGTGCGTTTGTGTGTTTGTGACTTACGGTGGTGTACTTGCCCAATTGGCAAAGTGACGGGAAGGTTTCTTGGTGAGCTTTGCTGACTTTATTGACCAACTCTTCTAGCTCTCCACTTAGCTCATAGCTCTCTGGAAGCACCAACTCCTCCTTCACATCCTTCTTCTTCTTGTTTCTGTCATTTCTCACCGCTTTGTAAAGAAAAACAAGATGCAACACAGATCAGCTACAGAATGTTCCTCTTCTTTATCTGCGCAAAAACATCCACAGCACTCATGCTCTGTGTCTTTCACCACTGTCAAGGACATTGTGCTTGCTAGTGGAAACCAGAACTCGGTAGCAACGGAGGTTTGCTCTTAACAGTATTAACATATTTCCTTTAGCACGGGACGGACACTGGCTATCTCTTTCTTATCACCCGCTCTCTTCCTTGTCCATCTCTCTATCCACTTGACCGGTGCACATAAGCCAGTCCTCCACTCTCTGCCTCTCTGCCTCCTCTCCCTCCTCCTCCCATACTTTCCTTCCTCTCAGGATATCCAGTAATAGCAGAGGCACAATGTGATCCCGGTCTTAACACACATCCCACACAAACATTACACCCACATACATGTCCCACGGGCTCTGTGAAGGGCAAAAAACTGCCACTTACACACACAAGGTCAAACTAAAGAGGTCACAAAACTGTGTGTTTGATTCGGCACACTGCATGAATGCTGGCGCCATTAGCTTTGTCAAAACTCAAAAAAGTTGTTTTGCGCTCTGTTGTCTTCATGAATGAAAGCAGTGTCTACGCTGGCCAGAGGGCAAGGTTCTGTGGTGAAACATCATTTTGTGAGGCAATTAGTCATATGATTGGTACAGTGCCCAGCCTCGCCCCGATCACCACCCCTGGTAGACTCATCATCTGCTCCTGCCTCCCTGCTGCATACTTTCCCAGAGTCTCTCTCACTGAACATTAATAGATCAATAAGTTCACACTGTGTGAATCAGGTCAGATCTTTCCTTTGGAAAAAAAAAAAAAGGATCTGAGCCAAGTAGAATTTAAATGTCAACCGCTTGCCAATGTTTCCAAGTTACTCGAATAACATCATACTGTGTCTTGATCTGTGTCTGAAACATTTGAATGAGGAATCTGCAGCCCTGTGTGTGTGTGTGTGTGTGTGTGTGTGTGTGTGTTGATATTAACATGTGAGTGAATATCCATGTTTTGGAAGTAGGCCTCTTTATATATCTTGGGACTCCAGTCCCGGAGGGCTCACCTTCCTTGGACATGCCGACCTCAAAGCACTTCTGCAGCCTGCAGTACTGGCAGCGGTTGCGTGTGACCTTGTTAATCTGACAGTTCTTGTCTCGGTGGCAGGTGTACACCATGTTCTTCTGGATACTGCGGCGGAAGAAACCCTGGAGCACCAGGAAGCAAGAGACAAAAGGGGAGAGGGCAAGAGAGAGAGAGAGAGAGAGAGAGAGAGAGAGAGAGAGAGAGAGAGA
>CALSBV010010214.1:2383141-2396580 GCA_943590825.1 Bovichtus diacanthus
TTTTTTTTTTAACTCTTTCCATTATCATGATTTTCACTTTCATATTCTCTCTTGAGTCCATTTTTCCCACTACGATCTAAGCCACATTATAGAAGTAGCTTCAGACGTCCTAAAGGCTCTTTCTTTCTCTCTTTCAGGTATATAATAATTCTTGTAACCCAGCATTTTCCTAAATGTATTTAATAAATCCAGACAAAGCAGAGGTTATGCCAGGTTCTTCTCACCTTGCAGCCCTCACAGGAGCTGACCCCGTAGTGGTACCCCGAGGACTTGTCCTGGCACACAAAGCAGGGCTTGTAGACACGAGGTGGGGGAGGTGGAGACGGAGAACTGGGTACCATCTCCTCTGAGCTGGTGCTCTGGGTCTCCACCGCTATTGGAGAAGAAGAAAAAAAGCACATGCGGAGCACATGAGCACATGATTTGTCACAAATCGTTGTCCTAAGGCTAGTAAGAAATGTCAAATGTGCACTTGTCAATACATGTAGCAGATGTGGATAATCGAGAGTGTTCAACTGCATTCAAACATGATATGACAGCTGACAGCATTTCCTTTTCCATTTGATATGTGTAGCCAGCAAGAGATGCTGAATAATGGTCATGTTCAGTTAGCCTGGAGGTGGATTTAGATACATTATCGCATATTCCTTTTTAGCTTGTCTCTCTGTGGGACATAATTGATTAGATAAGAGCGAGAAAGAGCAATAGAGCGTGAACTACAGGTTCTATTTTACACCAATTACCAGGGGCAGCACTCAGGTGACAGCACGGTTAGATTATTGTTTTGTGTGAACACAGAGAAACAAAGGAAGGATGACAGCAGAGACAAAACTGATTTTTACAGCAGCAACTGTTGATCGACAGCTTGCCTGATAAGGCCAGGTAACAGAGGGAGCTGTTGCAGCCAAGAGTCAAAGCTTGCTCTTCCTCATTCCACAGACTGACTTCAGCTCATGATGACATCTTGCACACATAGTAGACAAATGACAAACACACATGCGTGCAAAGCACTCCTTCTACCTTTCAAACTGGAACACAACTGTGACGTAAGCGCAAACTTGAGTCACATGCTTGCTATGGTACATTAAACTTCGCTATACTCCAAAGTGGAACACATACAGGGTCTTTTGGATGTTCAAGTGTATGGATTCCATACTTCCCCTGAGAAACCTAAGCACACACGTAGGGCCAGACCCCTCGTCACACATGCTCGTCTGCAAAAACTCACAGACACACATGTTGTTCTGGGGAAGTATGGAATCCATACGCTGTGCACTTGAACATCCACTTACCCAACAGCACCTCTTTCAACTTTCACCCTTAGTTACCCTCAAACTTCAACCCCCCCAGCTCTGCATCCCACCACCCCACCACCCCGACACACAAACCCTATTTTCTCTTGTTTCCTGGCCCTAAATTCCTCAGTGCAGCCTTGCCAGGTTTTAATAGAGGCCTAGGCTCGTAAGGCGGCCTATAAAGGCGGTCCGATGGCTGGACTGGAGGCCCCAGCCCGGCTGGCCTACACTTTATTGGGACTCGGTCACCTTGGGCAGCTATTCACACCACCAGCTGTAGCTCCCAGCCCGTAAAAAAAAGGCCAATCATAAAATAAAAAACAGGGAGGCTCTAAAATTCAAACTTTTACTACCCCCACCTCCCCCCCAGCACCTTCAATGGAAAGCACAGAGGGATAGCCTAAACTTAACCTACAACCCCCCTTCCTCCCCTCTCTCACACCCAAGGCTGAGGCAAAAACCACCAGCTTGGCTTTTTACAAGAGAGGGGAGACTTCAAAAAGAAGAAGGAAAAAAAAAGGGGGCATAAAAAGAGGAATTTGATAAAAAACAAAGAAAGGGGCAGAGGGGGGAAAGGGGGAGGAGAGGACACAGTTGCTCCTGCGGGCGAGTCTTGTTCAAGACCAAACTGACCATTACTACCACTTCTGCTACAGCTGCTGCCACTGGCCAGCTACTACCTCATTAATGATAGTAACAGAAATGTGTCAGACATTTTTCATTTGTTGCCTGCTGCTCAAACATCTGTTTTTCATATGCATTTTTATATTTGACTATTCTGAATCCACACTCAAATTCCTGCTTTGAAAGCCTTACTTTGCTGGAGGCAAAGATGTTTTCCATTAGTTTTATAAGCGCGATCTCAAAGCCAAATGTGCAAATCAATCTGAAACCTGAAGTTTACACCCGCTGAATGTTTCTACAGCAGTTCTCATATCTCCCTGGCCAGAATGTAACAAAGCAGCAGGGTCAGTGGGAGAGCAGAAACCCTCTGAACGTGCCATGAACCTCTGTGTTTATGCAATAATAACAGCAGCAAATGAGGCTCCAGACCGAGCGTTGACAACCCCTAAGAAAAGGACAAACCATATGTGGCGTCAAGTAACGAACACTGACTGACGCCGTCTAAATGGAGGAAGAAAGCGAGCCGAGAGAGAAAGGCCATCCTGGAGAAAACTCGGAGAGCGGTGAGAGAGAAAATACATCAGGCTCCATCAACACGTTGAACCTGGTTACTGCCAGAGAACATGACTCCTGTACCCGCCTCCCAGAACTCGCCTCATTCAGCCCGCTCTATCCAAGTCCCCTGCACCACTTACCCCAGGGCGCCACAGTGAGAGGGCCCATTCAGGCAACCCCTTTCCCCAGTCTCCTCAACTCAGCTCATCACTGTTTAGAAAACAAAGCCCTGTGAAATGAGAGGCCCTCCTTATCAGCGCTCCGAGGCCTGGGGCACCATTTGCATGACAATCCGCCGGCCGAGGCCTGTGAGCCGATGACGGACAGATGAGATGAGAGGAGTGGGATAGGTGGGTGGCTGCTGTTGTTGGGGGGAGGAGAAGAGAAGCAAGAAGGAGGGATAGTTGAGTTACCGGTAGCCACTGTTCGTTTCTTGCTAAGTATCAGTTTACTCCCTAATCCCTTCTCTCAATACTCTCTGTGCACAAGTGGCCCAGCTGCACTGACCAGACCCTAATCCCCCGGACATATACACACACACACAGAAACTATTCAATGGCTACAAACTACACACGCACCAAACAGGAGGATAATATTCACTGGCTACAAACTAGCAAACACACACAACAATCCGCCCTCCCCTACATTACACTAAAGTGCTTCAGCGTGAGTGGGATGTGCAGCACATCATTCTCCACAACCTCATTAGATGTGAAATGTAACTGCACACGACAGAAATAGCGGTTTAGCTGAAGGTGACTTCAACTAGGTCAATTACATTAAATTCTAGGTCAGGTCAACTGGGCCAATTGACGTCCCCTTAGATTCAACAGATGCAATGGGAGAGAAAAAGAGCGAATAGGAAGAGATTATAAATTTTTTTTTTTTTTAAAAACAAGAGGCTCTCTGGTAACACTGAAGCTGCCTGTTATCCACTCAACTGGAAAAGGGAGTGTTTCTAATGTATGTGAGCAAAGGCCGTGACTATGCAGCTCGTGTTTTGTGTTGCAACACACTCCTTTTAACTGAGCCACATATGACATTCTGGCAGCGTAACAAGTATTCTTTCACAATAGGCCTGCAGAATTTGTCTACGTGACTTGTTGGTGTGATTGAATCTTCATTGGGACACTGTTCCAGAAGTCTAATGTTGGCATGCGAGAGTGAATGCACAGGCTGTGTGAGGACAGTGAACATACAATACAGTACGTGAGTGAGTGGCAGAGACACATTTCTCTGTTTATGTCGCATGGGCGTGTGCGACTCTGTCTACTCTCTGCAGCCTCCATTTGATTTGCAAATGGAGGACTGTTCATAGTAGTTGGTATAGTGAGCCTCACTGTTCCCCATTAAAATATCCTCCTGTGTGTGTGTGTGTGTGTGTGTGTGTGTGTGTGTGTGTGTGTTTTCTTTCCTGTTCGTGTTAAACTGCAAGCACGGGCATGTGGGGCCTTTGTCTCCATCTCTACCTTCATTAAACAGCCTGTAAAGCTTGCGTGTTCCTGTCGAATGCACTGAGCAGTAAAAGAGTGTGTGAGACTTGGAGGCAGTGTGTGAGAGAGGGGCACACAGTAGGGCTCACTGTGAAAAGAGGGGTGGGCACTGGGCAGACAGCAGTGGCAGAAGGGGAGCAGATTGAGAGAGGATGGTGAACAGTGGGCTGGAAGACTTGCTGGCACACTAGGTGGGGCCTTTGAGGGTGCCTTTGGCCCTCTACCCCTTGGCAGAGGCTACAGCACTACAGGGTTCTCACTGAGTGACCGGCAACGCACCGAAAGGTTTCTATGAAGAACTGGGTTTTACAAAAGAGGAAAAGAAAGTACCACACCCTTGTCAGTGGTGCCAGCACGTTTCACACTCCTTCTCAGTTTCTCTGCCCACGTCTTCCTCTGAGGCTTCTGCTACAAGGTCCCACACAACAGACTCGTTTCCTTCCTCTTGTCAGTACCAGTCTTTCCGGTGGATCACTGCTTTTGCAGCCACTTCTCTGTGTACCTCGCTGCCTCACCTTCTTACGTTCGCTCTCATTTTCACCAGGTCGAATTATACTGCTGCTCTGTTCAAGCTCTGTTGCACACAGTTGAGTCACCTGCAAGCTTTTAGGTGGGAGGTCTATCAACTCCCTATTGTGTTGAGTTACACAAGCACTCACAATGTAACCTGCCCACAACGGAGAAAGAAATGTTTTTTATGGTGGGGAAGTCGAAAGCTGGGAGGAGGGAGGGAGGAATGCGTGTGTGTTGACAAGGAGGGGGGATGCTTTCATTAAAGGTGCTGAGCAGTAGCAACGCCTTTCAACAGCTGTCAGAAAGCTCATTACCTGGGCTCCTACAGACACACGCACACACATTCACTCACACGCCTGTAAAGAGGCGCCGCTAAGCTGTCTTTTAAAACAAGGTCTATGATAAAACTGGGCTGCCGACCAGGAGATGGCTCTGGTTTGAACGGTGAAAACACAGGAGTAGTGAGAAACCAGACATTCTCGCACACGCACACACACACACACCCTTCCGTCAGAACCAGGAGAAAGTCATGAAACGCAGAGAGAGATGGACACATGATGCACACATATGAGACGCATATGTGGAGTAGAACAGTTTTGGCATGTGTTCATAGCTGCCATGAGTTCTAATGAAGAAAACTCAGGGACCTTTGAGAGTGACACGACGTGACGTGGCGCACAAACTCTTTGCCAACACGCACACACTTCACACTTCTTTATCTATAGCTCCCCCAAAGAAAGCGTACAAACAGAGCAGAGCAGGAAAGGCAGCAGGTGGGATAAGCCTGTATCCTCAGGGCACATTTTAAAAAGTGGAATTACCCTTGCAGTCTGGTGGCGCTCTCAACACACCCTTTCTTCTTTACAGCACCTCATAAAGGGCCTTTTGATATTTTCTTGATGGAGTCAGCTAAGCCAGCATTTGGCAGCAAGCACCCCCCTTTTCCTGCACCACACAACCCTGTCAAGAAACACACAAGTTGGCTTCAAACAGACAAACTTGCCCACCAAGTTGCATGTCCCTTATGAACCCAGCTAAAAAAAAAAAAAAAAAGTTTCCTTCAAATGTCCTTGAACAAAACCTGAGGAAGGAGGTATTAAACAGAGAGGGGAAATAAAGGAAACATAATTTCAATAGATTTTAGTCAGTGGCCCTTTTATGGCTAGCGCAGGAAAAAGCATATAGTCAAGTGCAGATCTGTGGAAAAAATGTGCCCCCTCATCCCTGTGGTGAGCTCCAGCTGACTCTTCATCTGCCCACCAGAAGACAGAGAGGAACAGAGCTCTCCTCCGGTGACTGCGGAGTGAACCCAAACCTGGCAATCCGGCGCAGGCCTGGGCCATTGATCATGTCAAGGAGACAGGACAACTCACAGGCAGGCGAGGAAGCAGACAGAGAGCAGTGGCAGGCAGACAGGCGAGGTGAGGAGAGAAGAGAAGAGAGGAAAGAAGAGGCAAACCCTGAGTCCTTTGATCCTCAGGTTGTTTCTCGTCCTCCCAGACTTCCTCTCACCATCTGTAGCCCTGGCCCTCACCTGTCTGTCTCTGGCAAGGCCGCTAGCGCTCGTTCAATTGCTATTGCTTCCTCCCCACAACAATAGAAACCTACAAAAGTAGAAGTAGCCCAGCCCCGGCTGCAGCCTCGCTCTGTCAGAGGAAGCGAGGGGAAAGGAGGATAATGTAAACAACAACAGTAGTATTCACTCCAGCTCATTGGGGAAACACCGCAGACCAAAGCGTGTAAACGCAAACCTCTTATTGGAAGAAACAAGCACACCCACAAGTAGTAACACACCGTTTATTCCCACTCAACATGTAAATGTGCGAGGCCAAGCGTCTGCACACACGACACTAAGCTCTTCCTCTTGCTGTTTTCACAGGCCTAGCTGTCTATCTAACGTCTCAGTCCAACACATTTTCATTTACAGCAACAACGTTTTCACTTGAGACAAAAGCAAAGACGGAGATTTAGAGTAATATTGACAGATCAACAGAGAGGGAGAGCAGCCAGTAAATGAGTGTGGCTTCCTGATGACTGGGTGGTTAACAGTCCAAAAGGATGTGGTGATTTTTGAAACGCTAGCAAAACTGGCAAAGTCCCCTCAAACTGGCACAAACACTCACAGTCATAGCATCGCTCTGAGAAACTTCTGCTTGAGTGGTTCAGTGGAGCAATGATGTATATCAGAGTTTTTCACTTTTGCTTGGCAACCAACCGCCAACAGCCTGGGTGGAGGCTGTCAGAGCACTGACAAGAAACACTGTAGCCCTACAGTGATTCATTTCCTTCTCTGTCTGCCACTCGGTGTGCTGGAAGTTCCATGTGAGATTGAAATGGGGCAACAATGTCACATTTTGACATTTTGACTATTACTGTTCAGAGAATACAAATACGTCACTGAGAAAGTAGGCAACGCCCATTCAGTCAGTTCCCATAACCCTGAACTCATTCAACATACAACATACAACAAGGCATAAATCATCCCAAACAGCACCTACCTCCTTAGCTGGATTGCTTCCTTTCTAACTTGCTGTCTGTCTGTCTGTCTGTCTGTCTGTCTGGCTTTCTCTCCGTGTTTTCTTGCAAATGTGAGGCGTTCAAACAGTGGAGCAGGAGCTGATAAATCCAGGCCTTCTGACAGAATGACTACAGCCAACTCTCGCCCTCAATCACAGGATATACCAGAGTGAAGACATTGACATTACATTACAGGTCATTTAGCAGATGCTTTTATCCAAAGTGACTAACTACAGGGACAGTCCCCTGGAGCAACTCGGGGTTAAGTACCTTGCTCAGGGGCTCAATGGTGGCAGCCTGGCATTGAGCTCACAAACCTCCAGTTTATCACTAGACCACTAGACCGCTAGTCCACCACCAACCCACCACGTAATTATTATAGTTTTTTTTCTGTGGGTCCATGCATACCTAATCGTGAGTATGTGTCATGTGTGTAAGTGAGTGTTTACGCACACTTCAGCTACCTGGTAATTGTTGGTTGTCAGCAGTAACGTGATTTCTTTTGAACTGATTTAAATACATTTCTACAGGGGAAACCTGATTGCATTGCCATGTTTACACAGGTTTATTAAAAAAAAGGGATTTTACATGTGTGCATGACAAAGAGCCAGCACAGGGCATTTATTGCTGTGAATGCAATGCAGTGGGATGAAAGGAAAGGTAATTACTGTAACTGTACATGCGCGTATCCAAAATAAAGATACAGTTGTAGAGTCGACTACTTGTAAAATTTGGACACATGCGCACAGTAACATGAAGAGATGTGTGGTCCGAGAGTCTCGAATAAAAAATATGACAGTAGGTTGGAGAGATCTCTGCTAACTGACCAGCTGTATGTAAAGTTTTCAAGATGTGAACACATTCTCCCATTTCCTGGCTTAACCTGATTTCTCCCAATTGCCTGGTTTTATGTGCGTGTGTAAACATTCAATGAGTAAACACAGAAGCACACACATACAGACACACGAACATGCACACAGAGGCATTTGTGTAGCGTTTTCCCATTAAAAGCTGTCGGCTAATAGTGCACCTGTTCCCCCTCAGTGATCACAGACAGAATATACACACAAACAAATGGACTAATGCAAGTATATACAAATGAACTCATGCGCCATTTCCAGAAAAGTGGACATGGCAGTTGCACATATGCACATTGGCTGAATTTGACTAATGTCCAAGTGAGAACAACGCCAGCGGGCGTCCCCCCCCCCCCCCCCCCCTCTCCTCCCCTCGTCCAACTTCTCTTCCATCACTTTCCACCCCTGAGCCCAGATAATAGCTGTACTACACCAGCCGCCCACCACTCCCTGCCAAACGCTGTCGGCTGCGTAAACACAGCCCATTCACACATACACAGAGACAGTCGGGCTCGTCTGGGTTTTTAGACCCGACTTGCCTGTCCGAGCCCTCCGCTTCTCATAACAGTGAGCCCCTAGCAACGCTCGAGCCAAGCCGTCAGTCAATAACATGGTGGTAACAGAACTGCTATCTTCACACTCAGCTCACACATGGCTCCGAGCTGACATACACACACTCCTATATATACTATACACAAACACACATGTGCAGCAGTACATTGCGTGCTCACCAGTGAAATAAACTCTCACAGGTGCATGCATGAGTACAACATGGACACACAAACGCCAAGGTGCACACACATACACACACTGCCTGCCAATTGCCCACGCCTGTGGCAGGAAAAGCTGTTCTCAGTAAACAGCTACAATAGTAGCAGCCAGACAGGGGTGTTCGGCTGGGCAACCACAATACCTCCGTGACCAGAAAACTATTGTGAAAGAACATACGAAATTCCACATTTTACACTCTGCTGCTGATACAAAGGGGCAAACTGCTGGTCCAGTTTTCTCATAACAGTCTGAACGAGATTCCTCGTAATGTTTCAGTGTAAGCACTCTTGTGAAATACTTGAAAAAAAAAGAAAAAAGAAAAGAAATCACAAAGATGGACAGAAAGCCCAAGGTGAGAGATTCAGCCACCACATGGTGTTTGATGAGTTTTATTTACAGTGGTGTGACTGACGCTGCTGAGGGGCTATAAACTGCTATTAGAGCAGAGCTGGAT
This sequence comes from Bovichtus diacanthus, assembly GCA_943590825.1. Classification (NCBI taxonomy): domain Eukaryota; kingdom Metazoa; phylum Chordata; class Actinopteri; order Perciformes; family Bovichtidae; genus Bovichtus; species Bovichtus diacanthus. The sequence goes on from CALSBV010010214.1 coordinate 2,392,221, forward strand.
TCCAACACAGGCCTGTGGAATCCAGCCTGGCACATTGTCCGTGTCTCGATTTGACACAGCAGTCTGGGTGCCCAACGCCAGCCAAACAGGCACGTAAACACTACATACATTGACATATGGGAATTCACATACAGACTCCACACACGCAAGCACAGGCTGACACGCTCATATTTATGCATAAGCAAAAGCACGCATGAAAAGGGGGCTTGTGGAAATAACTTTAAGCAACTGCAGGGGATGAAACTGTTTATTTATAGGCGGCACTGCCTATTAATGGGCTTGGCTATTACTGCAGAGTTGAGACAGATCTGTTAGCACGGAGGTGTGATACTGCAGCACAAGTCATCCTTACACTGGAAATGGCTTCATGGTAATAAAATGTTTTCCACATTGTAATGTAATATAATAAGTAAATATCATATGACTATTACGTGTTAGAATTAGCTTAAATTATTTGTAATATTCAGTTTCAGTTGACATTTTCTGTCTATGCAGAGTGCAAGTGTGAATACAACAAAAAGATTTACACCTGTCCTCATTGCACTTTATACCCTGATGAAGACTTGTGGAGTCGAAAGGTTATTGTTATTGGTTATGTATCAATATAGGATTTTGAACTTACAATCAGAGTGACTGATGATTTTCAGACTGCCAATCAATACCATGGAATTCCATTCAAAGTCATTTGGACAGTAATTATTTTTTGCAGCTGCCTGATTTACCTTAACTTAAGTATTCTTTACTCTGTAACTTGAGAGTGAATTGTTTTGTATTTTATTGTATGCATGTGTGTGATCGGATTTTTATCTAGTTAAATAAAAGGTTCAACACATTTTTTTTTTCTTTAAACATACCTACATATCAGCCTGTGCATACACATGTTTACATGCAAATGCCTCCACCTATATATACATAGTAATGTGCCTTTCCCCAGTGAGCAGCTCACTGAAATAGGGGCTCTCCACTAAATGCACTCTAAAATTAGGTGCTTTTTCGATTACAACAGAAAAGGTTACTCTCATGCTTCAGTGTTTTGCACATTTCACTTTGAACCGATTTTCTACTTCAAACAGCTCATTTAGTTGCTTTGGCATAATTGTTTTCAGAGGCAAGTGAAGGCCTTTCCCTCGGTCATATCAATTACGACTCAGTGACCTTGGACCAGCTGACTACTTAAGCCTTTTAACTTCAGCACATTCATTTGACATTATCTTGAAAGGATCAACAAGGTTTATGTATATATAACAGCACTGACAAGTCCTCATTAGAACTAGAACTGCAACCATGGTGCTATAAGTCTCCTTCATTCTCTCTCATACACACACACACACACACACACACACCACCCCCTACCCAAGATACCACTATCTATTCCCAGTCCTGCCCCCTCAGGCATTCTAATCTTTTAATTGAATCTTTTGTAATTATAATGAAATAACTGCGGACTTCCATCAGGGAGAAAATGATCGGGGGCCAGAATGTGCCAGTGGTCACAGGAAGCTCTTACTTTTCTGCCATTGCTGCTGAGATATACCCCCATTTCAATTAGCTCCTCAATTCACATTTGAACAGCACATTAGGGGAAACAAAGAGGCGTGTGTGTGTGTGTGTGTGTGTGTGTGTGTGTGTGTGGTGTGTGTGTAATTGCACAGTGATGGATCACTCTAGCAATCTGCTAGTTACTACCATGCCATTCTCTTGTATGTATCGCTTACGAGCATCACAACTAATATCCAAACAGTGTTCAAAAAGATCGTGCGGAGAGTGTGTTTTGGTGAGAAAAACACGCTTCTCCTTCTTCTGACCCTGGAGAACTGCTAAGCGTAATTGCCTCGTTCTTCTACGTAAATGAACATTGATGGAGAGGGGACCGGTCTGCATAGGCTCTCTGAAATGGCTTCCCTGGCAGTTGACTAATTCAGTTCTCATTGACGTATGACTAAATCAGTGTCCATTATCCCTACGCGAGGGCAGCTCAGATGTAGTACCAGCTCCGTGGTATAAGACACTTAAGAGCATTACGCAAGCCAAGCTGGTTGAAAGGATCTCCTTTTCAGCGAGCTGACAAGGCTACCACACATGGTGTAGATCTGACATTGGCCAGGCCGTAGCCTCTCACTAACCTCTGACATTGAGGTCTCCCACTGGTGAACAAAAAAAACAGGAAAACTGACCACACACTTTTAAGTCCTCTGACTGTCCCGGGCTAATGGCCAACAACAGTGACACTTATCACCGCAGGAGATTTACTGCCACGACAATAGGATGTACTCATTTTGTGGAAGATTTAGGGGGACAAACATTTCCCCCCGGATTATCTAAGAAACACTTTTTCACAATTTCAGGATTTCTACCGACACCCATGTTTTCAAGAAACGGCCCTCAAAGAGCACATTTTTGTCACACTGTTGAATAATTTTTTCAAACATAACAAAAGCACAGTTTGACCACAGTAATTCATTGTTGAGTATCACACCAGAGCCAGGTGACTCTCTTTACCAACCCCGTGGTTATTTTGGTGTGCAGAGTGCATGCTTGTGTGAGCGTGGCATTAGAAGCCAGACAGGTCCCTCTGTTGTGCAGCTGGGCTGGCTTAATGAGATATCAGGCTCAAACATCAATTCATCAGCCTCATTGATGAGGACAATGAGGGGCAACTGCTTCAGCAAAGAGAGGCATTATGGCTCCTCGTGTGTGGATAGGGCTGCCTTGTTTACAAAGGTTATTGGGCACAGAGGGCTTGAAACAGTACACCACACCAGCCTCCGCTCTGCTCTGTTACTCTGAGCTCCCTTACCCCCAGGGCAGCTTCTCTGGACTTTTTTAGCTCTTTGATTTTCTGCAACAAAGACCCAAAGGAAAAAAATGTTCTTCTGGAATCTGGAGTCCTAATTTTGCAAATGTGTGCATGTCTGTGAATGGGTTAAAATGAGAGGCCATAGAAGTCTGATTGATTAAATAAACAAATCTCATCTTGTTATCATCAGGGCTCCCCTAGCTAAGCAGAGCAGGCTGAGCTGGCTGGAGTCCCCCCTGGCCTCGGCCTCCACTGACAGGGCATCTGTCTTCATTAAAGCTCAGCCAGTGTGCATGACAGCCACTGAAACGCTGGTGTCTTCACGATTAATGAAGACAGATGACTCCCCCCCCGAGAGGCAGTAAAAAGGAACAAAAAGCAGTAAGATGAACAAACAGAAAATTGCCAAATGAAAAATTCAGAACCAAATAAAGCTTCCCAATAACAAAAACACAGTTCAGCTGTTTATCCCACCGCTCTATCTCTTCTTGTATTCTTGATTGTTTTTCCACTGTCATATCTGGCTTGGCTCCCTCCACACTTCTCCCACCGTACCATGCATACACACCCCCACTCCTTTTCCACTCTCACACGCTCTCTCACAGCAGTAGCGGCCCCCTGGAAGTGTATGGAAATGGACCCCAGTTTTGTCTGTCCAGAGACAGGCCTGTTGTTCAAGTCAAAGCCTTGTCTCGAGTCAGAGGCGGAAGCAGGGCGACGAAAAATAAGAGTCTGACAGAGAAAACTGGAGAAAAGAAAGCTTGCGAGAATATCCCTCTGCTTTTTTAGACTACATTTCTAATTTATTCATATATACATTAAATAATTCATCTACTTATTAATTCATAGCTCCAGAGGAATATCATTATCCATTTCGTATCCAGAAGCATAAACAAACCTCTGACCTATGAGGACTGCAGCAGTCTACACAAAACTTTCAACATCTGTATTATTAAACAGGATATATTTGCCAATAACCCTCCATGACAAATACATCAGAAACCAAACTTGTAGCGTCAAAGAAAAGATGAACTAAACTTGTTTCTGTATCCAAAGCGTCAGTGTTTTCTCTTCCTGTCACACACACCAACCCTTTTACTCTTTCATCTGAGCAGACTCAAAGTTTTGTTTTTAGTATACAACACCTGGCAAGGTCAAACCTCAGGTGGCTACATATTGTCACTGAAACTTGACTCCATGGGCTCAAACCCACAAGCCAAACATGGACACACACACACACACAAGTACACACAAACACACACACACACACACACACACACAGTGCATATCATATCATAGCAGAGTTTCTTTCAGATGGCTGAGCAGCTCAAACTGGCTGTGGGCTGTGAGGTGGAGAGGAGAGGAGAGGAGAGGAGAGGAGAGGAGAGGAGAGGAGGAGAGGAGACTGTCTGTCCCAGTCTTTTCCTGTGCTGCTCTGTAGCCCCTGACAGCAGCCCCCTTGGTTGAGCCCTGAGGGGTAAGCAGGCCAGCAATAAGGGAGAGAGAGAGAGGGAGAGTGTGTGTGTGTGTGTGTGTGTGTGTGTGTGTGTGTGTGTGTGTGTG
>CALSBV010010214.1:2406459-2427025 GCA_943590825.1 Bovichtus diacanthus
ACACACACACACACACACACACACACACACACACACACACACACACTCTAAGTGAAGCCAGAGCCAGAGTTTGTGGTCACAACCGCACCATCTACGAGCATCTATACGGAAAACCACAGGAGCAGAGTAATCATTGTATTGATGAAAGTGGACTTTTTCTTCATGGTTTTTTGGGGGGATTTTTGTATACCACTCGTCCTATATCACGTACAGACCCTAAGGTTTTCCATTTCCACAAAATGACACATAATGAAGTGCAATTTTAAATAGACGTATTTTCCTCTTTCCAAGTGCACGTGCAAATTGTATAATGTGACTTGACCTACGAAGGTATGCACCGTATATGTAGTAACAGTTGAATTGGAAAATTATATGCGAGAGGGAGCAAAAATGTAAACACACACAGTAATGAAAGTGACTTACAGAGAGCAGCCATCTCTTTGGGCAGGTCAGCACCAAATCTCCCAAACAGGCTGCTGTTGGCCAGCAGGTCGAAAGGGGAGTGGCTTCTCATGGAGTTGAAGGCGAAGGGGTAGACAGCAGGTGGGAAGCCGGTCATGTGACCCACCTGCTGTTCCCTGTTGGTAGCCATGTCGACGGAGCACACCCAGGGGTCCGCAGCAGGCCACTGGGTGAAAGTAACGGTTCTCACAACACCTGGAAATCCCCCAAAAAGTTGAAATCCTCGTGCTTCCGAAGACCCTCAGAATATGGGGAATTGATGAGTGACGATGAGGCCTCTGGCTTTAGTGACTCCACTTTAGAAGGGTCGTCCAATTCACTTATCTAAAGGAAAAAACAAGGAAAGAAAAAGAAATGTGTTATTTCTTTCTAATAAATTCACCACATAAAACGCGAGGAGAAGTGTCTGTGATTGGTTCAGTGGTTTGTGTTAATACCCTCTCTGTATTCCACACACACAGTTCACCTCACGTCAACTCTGAGACCGTGATCCATCTACGTTCTGGGACGAAAAATTGTTTATCCACTGTTCTAATGTAAGAAGGATGTGCAAACTTCATACCAACAGGTATAAAAGAATGGGAGGGAAAGAGGAAGTGAGGAAGGGCGGCGAGAACCAAAACAGATAAAGACGTGAGAGTAAAAGAATGAGTGAGCTGTGAGAGGAAAAGCCAGAAAAACTGGGACTGGGCGAGGGGAAAAGAAAATAAGAAAGAAGTTTGGAAAAAGTTATAACAGGGAAGAGCAGGAGCATGGGAGGGAGGGAGGGAGCGAGGGAGGGGAAAAAGAGAGAAAGAGAGAAAGAGAGTGAGCTCTTGTTCTTGCAGTTTTGAAGAGCTTCCAGACTTCTACAGTGATTCCAGGCTATGCCATATGATTTAAATCACCAGAACTCTACTATAAAGAGCTCCTCTGTTCCTGCTGCCAGCCTAGCACAGCAGCCTGCCTCTCTGCCTCTTTCCCCCAGGACCAGAGGCCCAGACACGGGGTCCGGAGCATGAAGAAGGGAGGGGGTTGATGGGGGTAGAGGGTAAGGAAAATGAGATCCACTGATTGCTAACTGCTGCTGTCACTTCCAACTATCTTCTCTTGAGCTCAGGCTCCCATCCCACAGAGTCATTTTGGCTCTAACCTCCTGCAGCCAGCACGTCACTTTGACTCCACACAGTAGGCACAGACAAGTCAGGCTCAAGTGTGGACAAGGCTGCAGTTATGCCCCACTGTTGACTGTTAATACAAGAGGGGGGGGGGGGGGATCCAAGAAAAGCCTCCCATTTTCTTTTTCATTTCATGTTTTCTTTGTGCCTTTCGCTTCCCTAGTGTGATTTCATGAGTGGGTGGTGTGATCAGCTTGTTTTTAAATGTGGCTTTGAAAACGAGCAGAGCCAAGGAATTTGGGACTGCTGTGGCTTGTGAATCCGGGAGAAAAGACAGAGAAAAAATCTTGGTAATGAATTCGGCATAAACAAAGAAATGAGGGGGGGAAAAAAGATCTGAGGCTGAACTGGTGAACTGCTGAACTGAGTGAAAAACGCACTGAGGAACAGTGACAGGGTCTGGGCACTGGGGGGCACTAAGAGGTGGCGCCGTGCCCAGGAAAAAGAGGGAGAGCTTTCCAAGACACACACATATGCACCACACAGTCTGAAACACATACACATGCAATCAAGCAGCAGGAAAAAAAGAAAAAAGAAAAACCTCTACACATGTGTGAGAGCGCACACACACGCACACGCACACACCTCTCACCCCTTGCCTTTTCCAGGGCTCTGGTTCCCTCACTGCCTCTCTTTCTGGCTCTTTCTCTTTCAACAGAGCCAGTTAATTACACCCTACTGCTGCAGGCAGCTTCAAACCACCACTAATTTAGAGTTCCATTACAGTAAACTGTTCCACATGTGCATCCAGGGCCCAGGCAGGCTCGGGTGGCCACGTTTCAGGAAGGAGCAGCCGCCGATAGGCACCCACCCCCATCCTGCCAACGCAGACATACTGCCATCTTTCTTTTTCTTTCCTTCTTTTTCTGTCTTTCTTTCTTTCCCTTATTCAGTCTGTCGCTCATCTAAACTACTTTAGATTTTTTTCCCCCCCTTTTCTGACCCACCCCACATATCCTCTCCATAATCAGGTCCTTATACCCCAATCCTCTCTCCCCCACCCAAACCTCATTTCCATCCCTCTACTGCTTATACAACTTGTACCATGACCCTGTGCAGTGGTTCCACTGTATGGCTAACACACAAAAACATCACTAAAGATTTCACAGTGGGCCTAATGGGAGCAGAGGTATAGACTGGAAAAACACAACTGCCAGAAACGCACAGGCTCATAATGTGTGTGCACGTGTGTTATGAGTATGTACTTGGCCAGCGTTTGGTCCGTTTGGGTATCTGCCTCATGAACTCAAACCAGGCCCCATAAAGGCAGTACAATCTGTCTGAGAGTGAAGGGAGAAGAGAGAACAAATAAAGAGAAAAAGGAAGATGTGTGAGAAAAAGAAGGTTCAGGGCAGAGAGTCGGACTGTACACATGTGACTTCTGCATACACACAAGGGGATAGAACAGTATATCAATCAAAATCAAATTAAGCTTTAAATGAGTTGGAAAATCCTACCTTGGCACAATAAACCGCAGTGCCACTGTACATTCGCACATATGTCATGAAACTACCAAAGAGTCTGAGAAAAAAAAAAAAAAAAAAAAAGAAACTAAGAAAGAAAGAACTAGAGTAGCCTTTTTAAATAGAACCCAGTAACTTTACTCTCCACAAACACAATAATGAATTAATAAAAGAGTTGGCGCCAGTGTATTTTAATGAGTCACATCAGCCCAGCAGCTTTTTACAGAGCCATTTATGTTTTATGTTGGGTCCTGTGGTAGGCTCACTTCGCCAGCCCGTCTGGGGCTATAAGGGGATAAGGGGAATTTGGAGTGACCTCATCCCCTGTTAGCCAGGGCCAAATGGGCATAGAGGGCCTCCCCACTTCCCTTGAGCCTGGGGGGCACACAGGAGGCAGCAGGCAGCCAGGCAGGCGAGGAGCACCACGGCCAGCTATGAGTGGGTTCACGGCTGCTGCTGGGACTTTCCATCATTCCCTAAGAGGTGCGCTGTAGCAGTTTAAATTCACACAGGAAATAAAATCAATCAAGAAGACAATTTGGAGATAGAGCTACAAGACGAGGCACGCGCCGAGAGAATGAGATTCTCTTGTTTGCTCTTGGATTTCAACATAAAGACGTAGCAGAACGTAGGAGAGAGAGGGAGAGAGAGAGAGAGCGAGAGAGAGAGAGAGAGAGAGGTTCCCACAGATTGAATGTCTGTCAAACAAAGGGTATCAAATCCTCTGTGAGCAAAACAACAATAGTGCCTTAAACGTTGTGACGGAGTGAGGCCCCTCAAGCAATAAGAACTGCTGTCAAACATAACAAATAAATCACGGCATCTCAGGAAGCTCTGCACCGCACAACCAAGAAAGGCAGTGGGTTTTTTTTAGTCAGCACAAGAAACCACAGGTGATTACTCGGCGTATATGAGCAGGATTCTGGGTGCCATAGCGGGTCCAGTTTGCTAAGTGGAAGACGTTTCTTAATGCAGTAACGGAAACACAGGGTTTTTTTTTACAGTAGCTGCGTGTGATGTTGTATTGAGTTATAAATGTATGTTTGTCTTTGTGGATATTTGGCTTTGAAGTCAAATTCAGACTCCATTCCTCCCTCTCCGACTCTTGTGAAGACATCTCGTTTTATTTTTTCAACTTGAGTGGGTTCACACGCTTTCTTTGTGTTTCCTGACATCCCCAGAAGGCCACAATATGCAATTTTAAGAAATTTACTGCGAGACAATTTAAAGAATAAGTGTCAGTCAGTCCAGGCAGAGCAGCAAATCAAAACCTTTTACTGGACGAATTGAATTGTAAATTCACAGCCTCGGGACAAATGAACCGTACCATGTATCCTGGCAGGGGAAGCTTGGCAGAATCACAGAGTCCTCTCACTCTTTTTCCACCTCTGACTTGCCCACTCCTGCTCACTTTGTGTCAGAAAATGTTGCATGTCTTCCAGGCACTGTCCTCTAATTATCAACATGCACATGAAATGATTTATTTTCAGTAACTCTGTAAAGGAAACGACTTGAAGTGGAGAGGGTCATGTTTAAGTTTTGGGTCGTGGGTGAAGTCATACTACCCGAGCAGTTAAACAATGACTTAACAGTCCATGCGTCCCGAGTTGACAGACTGACTTTTCCAACTGCTTGGAGCACTTGGACACTTAGTGGCATAATCAGAAAATGTTTGTGACTTTCACAGACAAACGAAAATGTTCAAATTGAAACATCAGGAGAGCGTTATCTGATCTTGCTGCTGGCGTCAGCAGTATTTTGCCAGTGAAAACAATATCCTCGACGCTATTATCTGATGCAAAGCCGACAGCTCCCAGTCTTTCAACAAGTGGCTGGCTAATGGCTCTGAGAGAGACACCTAGTGACAGACGGTCCAATGTCTCCAAACAGACCGGCATTCCATCGCCTCAAACTTGTTTGACATCTGCCGGCTCTCTGCATCTCACAAACACGTATTTGCTTACAGCAACATTGCGAAGCAGCACCTCTGTGTAATCACTTGTCACTTAAAGAGAAATTGTTTTTCACGAGTGCCACTGGGGAGTGTCATTGTGCAATCCTTGTTTTTGAATTTATAAAACATCAATTAGTAAATCTTTTTTTTTTTTTTCTTCCCTTCTTTCGTCTCCTTGTTTAAACGCAATGACACAAAACAGGCTGTGTCGACTTGCAGTGGAGGAGAGAAGTATGGAAAGAGTGAGAAGTCAGTGAGACATAAAACACTTTGTGACATGATGAAGTCATCCTGACAGCTTGCTGTTTCCATGATGTGGTAGAGCTCTTTGGAGTACTTAACAGTGAGACTTCAGTGGGGCCAGCGACACAAGAAAACACCCCACAACAGGAAAAGGCAATGGCAGAGGATGGCAAGACATTTTAAGAAATAAAGAGAGAGTCAGAGAGACGAAAAAATAAAGTTTAGAGCGGTAACAGTGTGATGGCTACTCGTCTAGATTCGAAAGGTAAAGTTGGCGCTACGAATACGTCTTGTTCTGTAATTGCAAAGAGAGGATTCACACAGGCGTTAATGAAGGTGCTTCCCTTCCTCAACGCAGAGGGACAAACAATCCTTTCTCTGTGTAAAGAGATGCATAATGGACGGATTTCATCACCGCCCCTTTTAGCCTCAGGAGTCAAAGCAACACTCAGACACAAGCAGGCCCAAACACACACGTGCAAAACAATACACATTCAGTTTAATGCTGTGCCAAAACTCTTTTCAAGCTGAACATGTAAATCCTCACAATCAGAGCATCACATCTGCAAAAATAGACATAGGAAATGGTGTGCAGATTGCTTCCTTGTTAATTATAGTGTGCGAGCGGCAGAGCCCCTCGATTCTCCTAAAACCACCTGTCCAACCCCTCCCTACTACCTGGCCTTAATTGCTCTAGAAATTCCAGAAAAAAGACAGGTATCAACAACTCCCAGATTTACTGACTAAGTCATGTCACAAAGAAGGACTGTGAGATGATTTTGCAATACAGAAGTGTTTATGGGGCAACTGTTGTTTCAGTGGTTTCCACACAGCCTCAGATGTATCTCTACAATAGAAAAGTATTATGACATAACACACCAGGTTTTGCCATTTTGGTTAAAGAAATCAATGCATAAAATGTATTCCAGGTTTGTGACATTTTAAAAACGATCGATGGTTTAACTGGAAGAATGAATGATTGAAATTAGTTGTTGTTTTGTGATTACATTTAACCTCGACACTGAAAAACTACCACTAATCACACTGTTTCAATAAAATCAAACGAGCACTTTTGTTCCTCGGTAGTTATTTCCACAGATATTGAACCTTTTTATCATTGATGATCTGTACTGATAGACGATATCTGAGCATTGACTAAATCATTTTAAAGCTGGTCTGTAGCATGGTGTGTGGAGAATGTTTTTGGCGAGGCATGATAAAGCTGACACACTCATGATCACATGGATCATGATTAATGACACATACCCATCTGGAGCATATAACAGCGAGCACAAATAATAATTGATTCCAAACTGTCACTGAGGACAAGCAAAAGGCTATGACTGAACACCATGAAGGTAAAGCTGCTCTGCATGGACAGCCTGTCCTCGGAAAAAAAAAGACCCACGGGTGGTGCTCTGTAGGAGGAGGAGAGCGCAGTGACATTACTCAAAGATGAGCTGCTTTTCTTCCCCTCCAGATGTCACCGACTCACAGTCAAACTGATAGACCAGATGACAGCGGAGGGCGCCACAGATATCACTGTGGCCTTCAAGCAGGCATCCCTCACTCGACCGTGTGGGCGTTCTTTTCAATTCCCTTCAATCAAACTGTCCCTCACACTTATGTCAAGTCCACCAGGGGAAATAAGCGGTGGACAGCAGGTGCAAAGCCAAGGCAGTCCAGCTGCAGCGGTTTACCTACTGACCAGTCACTGCTGGAGCAATAAACCGAAACACTGCAGAAAAAGCTACACTCTGACATCAGGCGCATGATCGTCTGATATCCAAAATCAAAACGCACTAACACACACGGTGTTACACATGGCTGTAACAAGTGGAACCTGTTTACCTGGCACATATACCAGCATCAATCAATTATCTTGACTGACACGCTGCTTACTATGGGAACACAATGAATAAACTTTGACGTAAACTAAGACCAGAGTTTCAGACCCACCTCACGGGACAGGAATTAGCCTCCGCTGTTTAAAAAAAAAAGTGGAAAACAATGCTTCTCTCTTCCAAGTGTTCATACGTTGCTTTTTTTTTTTTTTTTTTTTTTAAAAAAGGTCAAGGACTGGTGACTCCTCTGGTGAATACATTCATACACATCAAACACATGCAAGCCTGTACACACTAACACACATATGCTAATAATAAAGAGCTCCACAGGCACAGGGTAACACTTGAAACACTCACTAATAAGCACATATGTGCACACAGGCACACATGCTCAACTATGTTCTCATATAAACTCAGTGTCATTCTCACATTAATAAAGCTGAAAGAAACAAAAACACTGCATGCAAACAAACATGTGTGTTAGGAAGTTTTAGTGTTTGCACGTGGAAATCTGGTCGGATTTCGGGGAAAACAATGATTAATTGTCTCAAAGCCTCTCAAGTGTTATGCACACTCAGTCTCTGTCTTCAATTAAAACTGTCGACCCGTTCCCAAAAAAATGCAGTCTCTCTCTCTCTCTCTCTCTCTCTCTCTCTCTTTCTCTGTTAACAGAGAGAGAGCGAGAGAGAGAGAGAGGGAGAGAGAGAGGGAGAGAGAGAAAAGCGGAAGACAAACAATGACTAAAGTTACAGATTCTGAACTTTGTAAGTATAAATTACTCACCCGCTCTGGTGTTGATGAGGCAGACGGACAGATAAAGCAGTTGCCGAAACGGTCTGATGAGCGGAGCTAGCCGGGGAGAAAGGAGAAAAGATGTGTGCACGTTCATCAGAGTCCTTCTGACAGCAAAGACAGAGTAGCAGTGAGCCTCTCTCTCTCTCTCTCTCTCTCTCTCTCTCTCCCTCTCTCTCTCTCCCTTTCTTCCTCACTCCCCTTCTTTCACTCTCTCCTCCTCCTCTCTCGCAGTCTCTACCTCCTAAAAATCACTCTTTCACTCTCCAAACACAGGCACGCACTCACTCTCTCACTCACTAAGAAATAATTATACTCTCTGATTCATAAAGCCTTCCTTTGTCACGTGACCCAACACTTCAAATATACAGCACATTTTTTCACAAGCCACAAAATGCCTGGGGGAAGAAAAAGGCCCAGAGAGCTTAAGTTTCTGTTTTTAATTCTCTCTCCCTTCTTTGTCTCCTGGGTGAAATCTTTTTCTCTCCTTCATCTTCTTGGCTAAAGAGTCGGTTTACCTAAAAACTGTTTGCGCATGTCTAAATGCAGCGCTATGTTGTGATCTTTAGATCTTCCATGTTTAATCAATAAATTCACAATTTAATATGAGAGGATGATGGAATATCCTAAACACAAATTAGAAGGTTTTGATTTAACACAGATGATGCTTTAATGGCAAGCCAATAGGTTTATTCTTCCAAGAAGTCTAAGTAGTTTCACCTAGTCATTTATTCCTGACGTGATCAATTTATGGAATTATCATGATGGACTTTTGCCATACCTCTCTGCTCACTACAGGCATGTAGATGGTGTTTTTGTGTAACACATTTTTGTGTTTGGCGCTGTGTTTTATTGCTCCTAATGTTCCTGGGACAATCTTCCTAGAGCTGTGATAATAAATCAACATTCTAATCATGATTACCAATGCCATTATTATTGATAGGACTCAATATTAAAGAAAGTATGAGGACCAAAGAAAACTGATACAATATCTACAACATTGTCACTGAGGATAAATGAAAACCAGAATTTGGCATTCAAAGCAGGAATCTAACATTCTTTTAGGATACACAACATCTGTCAACATGCTGCCAAACATTATGCAGTTCGTTGGGTTTTTTTAAGAAGAAGATTTTTTGAAAACAACCTGCAGATTTCTGTATTTAAAAACACTTCAGCTCTGATAATAAAACCAGTGGTCCCACAGGGAAGTCCTGTGTGAGATGGCAGAGCTGTGCAGCAGCAGCGGCGGCAGCAGCAGCGGCAGCAACAGTAACAGCAGCAGCAGCAGATTTGGGTGTGCCCCTGAACGTGCCCCTCTCTCCATATGAGATCATATGTTTCAGATCTGTGTTTATGTGTTTGTGGTTATGGGTGTGTGCCCCGTTTTTCTGAATGTAGTGTTTCTCAAGTTGTTTTGGTTATAAGGAGCACCTCAAACCTCAGCACACAGAGGAGAGGGCACACCTCAACTGGCATCTCAACGGGCACTTTTACCTCTGCAGCAGAATATAGATAAACTACACCTTCTGAAGAAAAAAATTAAATGCAAGTCAATTTGAATACATTCATGCTTCTTTAACGCCTCGCATAAGAAAATTATAGTCAAATGAATATCTAAATCAAGTAAGTGCAGCAAGCATTTTCAAAATAACCAAGTTATACATGCACTACTTATTCTGAAACTTCATCTAAAACGTTGCCCTTTAGGCATATCGGCCATGCATCACTTCACATTCTCCCAAATCTCACAGTTTGAAGCAAAACTGCCAACCAATGGTGCATGTGGAACTTTTCTTTTGGCTTTCCCAGCTATCTGTACATTTAAGACCTGATATAACCGCTGCGTATTTTGTTTAAAAAATCACAGTAAGCGGCCGGATTCAGGCAGAGACCTTATCCTCGAATACACTGACCCCAATATGTCTCCAGGATAAAGTCAAGCCATCATCATAATAAAAAACACAAGTGCCCTGCCTTGCTCTCGTTATTCCTACGCGCTTCCGTTCCTTACAGCCACATATGGTCTACAGTAGCCCACTGAAATGCCCTTTCATACATTTTTTGATGTGGATTTTCTGGTACATAATCAGGGGGAATGAATGGATAAGCAGTGCTGCCTTTTTTGCAGAAACCTTATATTCAGGAAACACAGATCTAAGCCATATTGCAAAAAGCACTTCAGCTGATCCTTATCTTGTTTACATTTGATTTATGTGTTGCTTATGAGGCCACTAAGGCTAACAGAAATCCCTTAACTGTTTTCATAGCAGTGCTAAATCAGCAATATGAAAACAATATGAAACAAGAAGGTAAATACAGCCATAGGACACTACAAACACTTGACATCAGCCATAAGAGTGACGCGAGCTGTAAAGTGTGGATTTCAAGTCGGTGTGATACCATCACGCTGACTGAGACCGTGCATTTGTGTCAGGAGAATGTGCAGTTAAGTACATGATGATAGTCGTGTGTGTGCGTGGGTGTGTGTGTGTCGGTGCGCGGGGCATGCTGTGCTCCTTATTAAATTATGACAGTGAGCTTGAGCAGGGGTTGTGTTTAGGTTGTGCGTGTGTCTGCACTTGTGAATATGTGTGTGTGTGTGTGTGTGTGTGTGTGTGTTTGTATGGATGAGTACGCGTAGGAAGTAGCAGCGAGAAGGTCAGAGGTTACTAGTGTTTGTGTTTCAGTGTCAGTGAAGTGTGCTCCAGGCAGAGATTTATGATCATTGTGTCTGGGAGGCTGCAGAGTGGGGGATAATGAAGATAGATCAGGGTGCTATCTCTCTCTCTGGGCACCACTGGAAACATGGCCTATGGCCCCGTCCGTTCTCGTATCATTAACTTCAGCCTGTGACATCATAACACACTGCCCTGACATCAATCCTGACACAGCGCACTCTGACAAAAAGTCGAAACGCAAGAGAGGCAATTCCTCACGGGAAGTCATCCGGCAAACATAGGCATTGTTCAGCTTTGCAGCTTCTCTGGGTGTGTTTATGAAGATATGAAATATTCATGGAAACATTGTACTCAGTCGTGTGTTTCCACTTTAGATTCAACGTATTTGCATGCACAGAGCCACGGAGTAGAGGCCTGAGGCTTGCTGGCAGAAGAAAAGCAGCAAAGGATAGGAAAGAGGAAAGGGGGGATGATGGTGGGAGCAAAGGAGGGAGGAAGTGAGGTTAGAGGGGTTAAAGTGAGATGGAGAGAGGGGGAGGAGGGTTGGAAGGCGAGAGGGCCATAGTACAGGGAATGTGAGAGAAAGGGGTGTGAAGTAGTAAGAGGGAGGGAAAGAAAACTGGAGGGGTGAGATGGAGAGAGGGGTGGATTGTAGGAGGGAGAAGAGGGGGTTTGATGGGATTGGTGGTGGGGAGGTGAGAAGGGGTGCAGGGAGCTGGTGCCTGTGGCGGCAGGTTTTAATCAGTAACAAGATGCCTGTAATGAGATCACTATTTCCCCACATTCAGATTGATGTCATGTGAAGTTTGGTGCCACACTGAGACAACCAGGGGACACACACACACACACACACACACACATATATTCACAAGTGCAGACATACACATATTTACAAGTGCAGACACACACACACACACACACACACACACACACGCGCGCGCACGCACGCACAAATATACACTTGCTTGCACTTTCTTGGTTACAGACTTAAACACACATCCTGTGAAATGAAGGAGCTCATTCATCCAGCCTGGCAAAGTGCGCTCATTTAGAGTCCAACCGCCTTGAAGTAAAAACATACACGGAGGAATACTACTCACGGGAAAACGAGTTACTCACGGCAAGGGAGAAATGTATGTGTTAGGGACCGAAGGGCATATACCACTATGTACTCCTCTAACAAAAACAAATGAGCACAACGCTTGGAACAGTTATATAGAGAGAAAAATGCTTTTTTTTTTTACTGCTGAAGAAATTAAGGGAAAACGAGAGGGGGAGAGGGAGAGAAAATAAAAAACAGGAGTGTGTGTGTGTGTATGCGCACATTTTGGGGTGTATTCAGAGGCTGTCGACACAACTACCAGCGCTTGTGCCAGCACATGAGCACTCTGCCTATTCCCCAACATGTGTGTCCAATGAAAGGTGAACGTCTCTCCTGTCTATACTTTCCTCAAAAATCAGCCATGATGTCATCATGAACCCATCTTGAACCCACCTCTGTCAAAAAGCATTACTCCAGCCCTCCCTCTCGCTGCCTCATTTTCTGTTCCACCTCTCCCTCCTTCATGCTCCGTTCCTGCCTTTCGAATTCTTCACTGAGCTCCCATTCTTTTGCTTTCCTCTTTTTCATATTTCCGTATTCTTCAACATTTCCCTTCACCCGTCCATGTCTCTTTTTTCTCTCTCCCTCCTCTCTCACTGAAGCACAGAAACCTCTTTTCTTTTTCTGGCAAGCGTGGTCTAATTGAATCACCAAAAAGCGCAGCCGTTTGCCAAAAATGCCAGGATGTTCTGATTATCATAAACTTTGTTTAAGCTGTGGTTTTACAAAAAAATGCTCTCAGTGCATGAAGGGTAGCCAAAAAAATAAAAGCAGAAAAAAAAAAATGAGGAATAGAGGAGAATGCAAATGAAAGAGGGGAGAGGAAAGAGAGAGAACACTGGGGAAGAGAGGGGTGGTGGGGGCAGCGAGAAGGCAGCCAGAGAGCCACATATGGAAGTGATTCTGTAATTACTGCAAATCTGTGAGCTCAAAAGGAAAGGTCTTCTTTTCGATGCCTCCTTCCCTGCACATAAAACTGCCCTTGTGAGAAAGTTGGGCACTAAATACTGAGCAGGAAATATGAAAAAAAAACTAAGTTTTCACATGCTTTTGGGCATGTGGGGTTGGTATATAACTATGTACAGTATATGGTGTATATTTAGTATGTTAAGGGCCTGCTTTTTCTATTCGTCTTGACAGAAGAAGAAGAAAAAAATCTCTGCTGACCATGAGGCTAATTCAACAAAGTCTCCAACTGGAAAATGTTCTGCATTCTTTACTCATTTGCTTTGCTTTCCTGAACTTCATCAACCGTCCTGGAAGCAAATCTAAAAGAAAGTGGAGGGTCCAGCCTGGAATAAAGTGAAGCCTCTCATCAGCCACACACGCCTAACTGGCATCATTCACATAAAGCACACATTCAACAAGGTGCGTGAGGGAGGAGGGGGGGCGGTTAGGGGGATGGCTGAC
Organism: Bovichtus diacanthus; assembly: GCA_943590825.1. Taxonomy (NCBI): domain Eukaryota; kingdom Metazoa; phylum Chordata; class Actinopteri; order Perciformes; family Bovichtidae; genus Bovichtus; species Bovichtus diacanthus. The sequence goes on from CALSBV010010214.1 coordinate 2,419,568, forward strand.
AGACGTACAGACGGAAAGACGGAAAGACAGAGATGAAGACTGTCTTCCAAGCCTCAGGCAAAGCAGTGCTTTGCAGGTGTGTATGTTGGCAACAACTTCTGTTCTGCTCAGTCCCCAAACAGTTTCAGCAGCCTGTAATTATCTCGTGCCCTGCCATAACGTGTTCTCATGACGAGTGCTCGAGCTTTACACACACATGTACAGTAAACACACCCGGATCGACGCAGCTCGTGCTACGTTTATTCTTAGACACGTCCAATTAACCACGGCAGGAGATGATTTATGTAAAGTACACAATCCTACCTTCTTCACCTAGAGTAGCGTTTGCCTCGGCTTCAAACGCGAGCACATTCCCCCAGAAGTTGGAAACATAAATAGTGGATGACAAGCGCACGCACACAAGTTTTCTGTGAAGGAGACAAAACAAAGTCAGGGACAGTCTTCGGAGAGATCCTCAGCTGCAGCACAGCAGCTTGTAAAGATCACGCCGTTTGGTGTTACGCGTCAGAGATCATTTCAGTCATTTGTCAGATTACCTTCGTTTTGTTGCCAATCCGTCACTGTGTCCCGGCAGCTCAGGGGCGTCGATGGGAGCTACCGTGCGTGCAGATTTCTGGCACTGTGTCTCCGCCTCGTGACGGAGAGGAGGACTGCAGCACACGTCCTGTCGCTGAAACCCAGACAAACAAATAAAACTAGGAATTACTTGTGAAAATACCTGAATAAGTAAGTCAAGATGTATGTATGTAAATAAATATGCTGTTAAATATGCTACTCCGTGCCTATAATCATGACGAAATTGAGCATAATCTACTTTTTTGGCTCATCAACTTAAAAACGTCTTTATAGTGCTTCACACGAGTAAGCAGGAGCAAGGGAAATAAAGGATAATTGGTGAGTTAACAAGGCATTAAAGCAAGTAGTTACTAGATGGAAAATGTTTAAATATATAATACAACGCATACATTACAACTTTGTAATAAAACCAATATTTGATTGAACCATTTATTTGATACAAAACCAATTACTTTACCATTGCTGTGCTTAACTCAATATGTCTTAATATATATATTTTTTAAATGTATTTCTGATTATCAGCAATAATGTGTGTTTATAGTGAATGGAAACTCAATAAGCGTCTTTAGAACATATGAACACATATTATGACTTTGTTGAAATTTGATTTTGATCAACATACATTTTGTCTACAGAGACAGACAGACAGACAGACCGAACAAGAAAAAAGATCAAGTCAGTTTATGTGTCAATTCCATGAATTTCCACTGAGGGGCGCTTTCCACAAGCTGTGTATTAACCTCCATGAGTCACACAGCGGGTTACACAGTTTGCAGCTGACTGAGTGTTATAAAACTTATCGTTGGGCAAACATTTAAAATTAGGAATAGCCTACATTGAAAAACTGCAACTTTAAATAAAAAATAAAACGTTACCCTCAAGCGCACAGAGTGGGCCTAGTTTTTGAAAAAAAACACCAAAAATATCCATAACATGCTGAAATAATATAGGATCTACATTGTTCAGCATTCAAAATCAAAAATCTCAATGTTAGCCGCATTTGAGTGTTTGCATAATACGGCTCGCGCCATACAGTATATGGGTTGGCGTGACATAGGTTTAGTTGCGCATCTACAGTTTCCTTTGACACACGGGCTTTAAACTTGACACTTCCTTGTTGTTTGACATGGCAATGTTTGGCATGTCTCAGCTTTTAGCATCCGTTCGCAGCGCTGCTTGTCAGAGAACCAGCAGTCACGGTGAGCCACGCCTATTGTCCATGTGCTTCATCCTCCAATCTCTCCATCCCTTGCGCACCACACGCTCAGTATTTTGCATAAAATGTGTATCAGTAGGGCAGCGCTCTCCCCGGCACATGCAGAGCTCACATGTAGCGTGGCTTTACTGAACCCATACCACGGTCGAATAAGCGCACCACACTCCCCTCTGCTCCAGATCCCCGCCAATGAAAACGCACAAAAGCGTGAGGGAGAGAGAGGGAGAGAAGAGAGTCCGCGAGATACAAAGAGTGAGCCAAATCCCACACTAACAGACACAACACAAGTTGAGCGGACGGAAAGGCGATCACATTTCACACACTCACCTGCAAACGTGATAGACGTGGGTGTTTGTATCAGTAGGTGTGTATGCCATGCCTGACACTCGGTTCACGGATATGCTGACTGTACTTTCTTGGAATTCATGAGAATCTTTTCATCTGCGCTCGTGCAACACCAAACTCGCTCACGTCGAGGCGCAGTATCCTGAGCACAGAAGGCATCCAGGTATCTTTGAGAAGACCTGTATAACTCACCTCTGTCAGACCAGAACTGACCACCAAGAGAGACACATCTCTACAATTTACCGGGAAACAACTTTACGCGCGCTGGACACATTTCCATCACTTCTTCCCATTTTTGCGCTCCATGTAGCAGGTGTTTTACGGAAAGCTGATTTTTGACTTTCTCACCTGTCTTCAAAAGACTTTTGCTCCAGTCTAGTGACATTCACGACGCACATCTTCAAGTCAGTTTAAAGTGATCGACATCAACAAGAGACATGGATAACAGCCCTGGTGGTGGTAAGATTAACTTTAACATTATATTTGACAGCAGTCTCTCCATTATATTAGCAATGCTGACTTAATAGTCAGGATTGATTAACGGGTCTTTGTTTAGCGGTTTCGATCATGTTGTTGCCCACAATCAATAGGGGACAGCTATTAAGCTGTGTCTGACTCAACCTTAACTCAAATATAACTTTGATTTAAATGTTAGACATATTTAATCAATATAAGGCAAAGTGTCATTTCCATTATTTCTTTTTTGACTGATTGTGTGAAATATTCAAAGCTCAACATTTATTTTCACCAAATATGTGCATGGTTGGCATCTATGCGTGCAATATAATGTGTGAGTTCTTATCATAGGACATATGTTAGGAGCGAGAAATGTAAATTTTTGCAGGTTTGACTGAGCTGAGTTGTGAGTTGAGTTCATGACAATTAGACTCATGCACGAGCTCGGTCTTTGGGCATTTAATCACGTCAACTTGTTCTTACATTCAATAAAAGTACACGTTTAAGAGTAGACTTTACGCAAACGTGTCAAAAAAAGTTGCGAGGCAAACGGCGACAAATGGGTGCAGGAAGGCTGGCCGCTTCATGCTTCTTTGCATGAAAACAAACTCACGTGGAGCTACAGTGCACTGGCTGTCACTGTAATCTAAGTCTCTCAGAGCCAGAACTTTAACTGCGCACTAACCCTTCATCAAAGACACTTTGGTGTAAATGTGTTAGTTTCTATTATCAAGGCCATCGCTGAAGTGCCTTCATCATAAAAGGTGATACCCGCGGGACTTGCACCCGTTAAGTGGCATCAGACGGCACTTTCTCGAGGTCAGCCAAAGGTGCACATGCCTCCTGCTTCCCCTTTCCTAATTGATTGTGAATCATTTACAACAGCGACAGTCACGTTCCAGCACAGGTGATGGGCGCACCCTGTGCAGCGTCAACATGTAACTCTAATCTGAGGGCAAAACTAAAGCTACTCACAGAGTAGTGGCTTTCTATTTATGTTGATAAAGTAGGTCAGTGTTTGTCACGGAACAAGCAATGCAGTTAAAAGTGTAATCACAGATTATATAGCTGTAGTATTAGTCGGCCTATAAAGAGGAAGACTGCAGACTGGGCTTTTCTGGTGGTGTTTGATGATTGGAGGATGTTATGTGGTGGAGAAGATGGAAATTGTAAGCTTTTATTCGATTGTCTATTATATAGGCTATTTTACAGTTTCTATTATTGCTTATTTTCTATTTCCCTGTCAGTGCATCTTTAAACTTTTAAAGTATTTTGTAATGTTTTCTTCCTCTCACCGATCTAAATCTAAGTGACCGCCTTGAACTGGTTTCGCTGACCTTTGATGTTTCCATAAGTTATTGGAATGCACATGACTTCATTTCATTTCATTCCATTTCACTCATGAGGTCAGTGTAGCGATCTAAACAAAGCTCATAAACGTCATCATAACTTGGCAAAAATAGGGCTGCAGTGGTGGGCAGTACGGCTCATAAAGTAGATCAAATGAGATTGTGTGTGAGTGTGTGTGTGTGTGTGCGTGTGTGTATGTGTGTGTGTCTGCCCCCATTTCACCTGCAGAGGTGATTGGCTTGTGGGGTTGGATTGCATGGAACTGCAGAATTCACCCAAAATATTATTGGAATGATTTGATTTCCATTTCTTCTAATCCTTGTAATGTACAAAATAGACCCAAATAGATCATATGCAGGTGTATACTGTTTTAACAGTTGGCCTAATATGTATTCCTTCCTCTTATACGTGTAATGTAGGGGAGTTCAGGATCAGTTGTAACAGTTTACCATCCTAAATTTTGATGATGCTCATATGATAAAAAAAATCAGAACAATTGATTTTCCCCACTCTCAGGGGCGCACTGTCAGCAAAGGCAAACCAGGCTAATTCATTTGGCCCCAAAAAACTTTTTGGAGAATGGGCTCCTTGATGGCAACTCATATCGGCACATTTTGCTATGACAAATATAAACACCCTTAAACCTCCTATAAAAAGGCCCTATACAGCCCCACTTAAATTAATACTTTCTTTCTTTTTTCTCAAAATATTATGACTGAGACTGCCCTGGTGGAGGTCTTCTGCAAAGGAATGAAAGAAACTGAGTGGTACAACTGACACTCTCATAGAGGCGATCTATATCATTATAAAAGGGGGATTTTAAGAAACCAACTAAAGTGTAGACCTATATTAAAACATACTAGGCTATAATGAACAAAATAATATAATGATTTTATATTAGAGAGAAAATGTTATATGCATTTCCTCACAATATAAACTTGGGTCTGGCCACATACCTTTACTTTACATATTGTTTCAAAACTAATGGCAGGCCGACAGTGCAGGTGCTGCTGCTGCTGCACGGTCAGACCACTCCGCCGCACGACATGCTGCTCTATTTCATTTGGCTCTTCAATTGTAAGCCCATGGCGGGCTGTGGGGGCTGTGGGAGCTCTGGCTTCTGGCTGGGGCGCAGCTTCATGTCTTCCCAGCGAACGCTCCGTCAAAAGCCTCCTCACGTGGCTTCCCTCGCAGAGCCGCGTGCGACGCGTGAGATACCCGGGCCCTCCTCCCTCCTCCCGCCACTGCCCCGCTCTCACGGACGCTTCTGTGCTGATGCCGCCTGCAGCGATGGCGAGCTTGGTCAGTGGGTCAGCGATTCCATGCGTTCACTTTTCTCTCTCTCTCGTCACGTTTTCCCGCCACATGCGCCTTTTCCCCCCCCCCCCCCTTTGAATCACAGAGCTCGCAGTGCGGTAAAAGCTGACTCGATTTTGACTCTGCAACATCTGTACCCAACTCCTCGCTTTACATGCCGCTTGCTTAGGGTGGGTTTCAGCTGGAACGTGACTCTGCTGTTAAACACCCCCCCCCTCTCATCCGCTGCGCTCTCCAAACGATGCTGTAACAGATATCGGATTAGAAACATTAAGGCGGCATCTCTGTAGCAGATAAAATGGCACAATCCTGAAAAGGATGTTTTTCAATCCATGTTAGACAGAGCGCATGTGCCAGACATGAAACACTTTGAGTCACAACGCCAGTAAAAGCCAGGGCATTAGACTATAGATTTCAAAATATATCCACTGTGATACTAATACAGTTCCTCCTGGTAGCTGCATGAGCCAGTGTGTGATACAGCATCAACTTGGAGAGATGCTAGAGGCACATACACTCAATTATATCAAGTTCCTGTGATATTGACCTACTTACACAAGCCTAGTTAATGAAGTCTACTGCAAACACCCAAGTAGTGCTCACAGATTAGCCATGTTCAGTAGCACAACTCTTCTTCTTCTTTTTATGGGCATTGCGTGTATCCTACATAATGTTCTATTATAGGATAACAAACACTGCATTGCTCTGTAGGGAAACAACCTATATGCCATGTTTAAAAACTTTTACAAGGGCAAACAAACACCATGGTCACCTTATCTGCAAGCTATCTGTGGCTCTTTCCATGGCCTGTATTATAGGGTGAACGGGGGAAAGTAAGAGATAAAGGACAAGAGAGGGAGGAGAGGAGCTGCTGTGTTCACCGCTCACGTTTTTGTGCCTCCCTCCAGTCCCAGGCAGATTAGTGTTTGCACGGGTAGGCTAAACTTAACATGAGTATTGAGAAGGAATTTTATGTAATTTGAAATAAATAGATACATGTAAAACAGTTCAACTTAGAAGTTGATCGATATTATAAGCTGCCAATACTAAGAATACAAACAGTAATTCTTGTGGATACTTAAATGTCCTATATTTTGCATTGAAAAATATAGAAAACGACAACATCGTTCTACATTTTCCCTCAACCATGCTGAGGACTGAGGGAAGATAAAGGGAGTCTGCGAGGCCAATTCAATAGTTGTAACCTTTGGACTATGACACAAGCAGGTTTTATAGTATCCGTCCATCACTATTCGAGAGCAGATTGTAAAAGGGATTGTTAATTGACAGTGTTTACAGCAGGGGTCATAAACACCTACTGTACATGCGAGTCTTCAGGTGGACATGCAATGGGTTTGGGTGGAGTGGGGGTTGGATCATAACTGTGTGCATGTAAGCTCAGGAAGAGGTGAGGCTCAGGTCTGCTGGGTATGTCTATGCCTCTGGCATGAGTCAACAAACCACCAACACGTGCTGGGTGAGGGATTATCAAAACATGAGAGGTAAAACTAATACCTTGTGCAGCAAATGCCATACCTTGTGCATGATTTGGGTAAACCACTGTACCATGGCACGCTTTTGGATGTTGGAAACGTATTTGAATGTTGTACATTTCTCAGTTGCATGTTTGCAAGCCAATCATGAATGAAGTTTTAAAATCGGACCCATATTTGTTTCGATGAGTTCAAATATTTACTTGCATATCATTTGTCCCTCTGCTGGACTCTACTGTACACGGAGTTGATAGTTCATTATAACACCAGTCCAGGTACATACAGTTGAGGTTTTTCCTTTGCAAAAAACGTGACTCACACATCCTCCAATTGTTGGTGGCACATGAACAGCAGTGGCTGAGAGATGGTGTCACCTCATGCCTGGGGAGCTTCCCAGTCAACTTGTGTTTGTAAACAAAGATCTGACTTCAGATAGTTGATGTGTATCTCGACACGAGACTGCGGATTTGGTTCGGGCAGTAACCGTGTCAGGAGTCCATGCATGTGAGGCGGCGGTCAGGTGTCGTGCTGTTAGCTGACGCTGGGCACGGTGCCAGGAGAGCGAGGCTATTATTGGAGCGGAGGAGGCAGCAGACCCCGCAGACACGTGAGGCCGTGTCTCAGCTCATCCACAACGCATGACTAGAAGTGCGCGCGCGAGAGAGAGAGAGAGAGAGAGAGAGAGAGAGAGAGAGAGAGAGAGAG
>CALSBV010010214.1:2427035-2511608 GCA_943590825.1 Bovichtus diacanthus
GAGAGAGAGAGAGAGAGAGAGAGAGAGAGAGAGAGAGAGAGAGAGAGGCGCAACTTCAGAAACCACCGCAGCTGAACCACACAAAAAAAAAAAACCTTCCACATATACGGTTCCTATATAAATACTGCATTAGCATGACGCAGGAATTATTTACCGAAAGATGCGGTTCGTTGGTGCTTCTACTGGAAGCCTGCCTGCTTTGTTGCCGTGCTACCAGCAGTATTTTTAGCGCCCACTGCATCCGCTTGAACGCAACATTATGCATATTGCACTCAGGATGAGACATCGACGCAGCAGATTCTCCAAACTGTTCACCAGGACGTGTGCAACTTTGAATCACATAACATCCAAAGTTGTAGATTAGCTGCACGGTTTTTTAAAGGAATAGGGATTGCCAACTTGAAAAACAGTTACATGTATGGCACATAATAATAATAATAATACAAATAATACTATTAATAATAATGCAACTTCTTATCGATACCTGAATAATGACATTGTGTGCTTTAATTAAAGAGCTTGAACACAAATTTGAAATCACCTGACTCCAAACTCTCCTCCATTCTTCCCCTTGTCTGCAGGAGTCATCCTGTATGCAGGGTCCTCTGGCAGTTCCAGCCCCAGCCCTGGCAGCCCCGGCAGCCCCTCCAGTGGGTACCAGACACAGTCACCTTCTCCACACTCCCAGCCCTCATCTCCAGAGGAGGTGATCTTCACAGAGATTGGGGTCTTGAAACATAGGGCAGCTACGTGCAAAACCTCATCCTCCAAACTGGTATTCCAGTTCCCACAGATCCACAGTGCCCCTGCAGCAGCAGCCACTCCCCAGCATACCTATGCACACCCCATCGCAGGAAAGAGGCCTTGCGGCTTTACAGGAACTTTCACAAGTAAGTGTTTTCTCACCGTCGATTATGCATAAATATTTATACCTTGATCGACATTTTGCAGCTTATCTAACTGTCTGTTTACCCTTCCTCAGAGACAGGTGGAATGGTCCTGCTTTGCAAAGTCTGTGGGGACATTGCATCTGGTTTCCACTATGGAGTACATGCATGCGAGGGATGCAAGGTAAGCCCCTGATCAGAACAATGGCATGACATGATTCAACAATGTGTTGCTCTTCGTGCACCAGTTTCATGTGATTTCGTTTTTGTTTCAGGGCTTTTTCCGCCGCAGCATCCAGCAGAACATTAACTACAAGATGTGTGTGAAGAATGAGAGCTGTCTGATCATGCGCATGAACCGCAACCGGTGCCAGCACTGCCGCTTCAAGAAATGCCTCTCTGTTGGCATGTCAAGAGATGGTGAGACATCATGACACATTTTTCATGAGAGAGGCCCCCGTGCAGTTCTGCCAAAATGCCACAGTGCTCTGATTAGACAAAGCTTCAGGGAAATGGGCGGCCCGAAAGAGGCACAGTACGGATATGTAGGTCTGTGTGAAAAATGTAATGCGGAAAGTCTTTTAAGGTCATCGTGCTAGTAGCTCAGTCACTCACTTTGTCAGCAGACCTGCACCTGCCTTGCCCTTTTGTGTCACTGCACAGCCACAGATTACCATCCGGCCTTGTATCACTCCCTTAAGTTTCTGCGTGCCTTTCTCGTGCCTTTGCAGCATCTTCCCACGATGCTCTTACCTCTATGCTCTTGTTCAGTACAGCACCTCCCCCTCCATGTACCCACCATGTTCCCTCAGCTCTCTTGCATCTCCCCCTCAGACAATGATTTATGAGAAGAGGAGCCTTGGAGTCCCCGAAGCTATCTATCATCTGCAAAACTGCAGCAAACACAGGAATTATTTTTGGAAATTGGAACAGGGTCAACTTGATTACCTTGTGTATGCCCACAGAACGTCTTACTGCAATTAATGAGGGATAGCGCAACAATTAAAGCAAGGGATGCAGAAAACAGCCAGTCGTTGTGACAGACTTTATCAGGCGTGATGCTCACATCAACTAGTTTTAGTTCGGATAGGTGATCAATCAATGTTCAGCTATCATCACAGATTAAGAAAAGAGCTGGGTTGACCTAGAAAAACAATACAGAATTGGGTCTATAGTGTACTCATACATCATGACCTACTTGGTGTAGTTTGCCTGCCTTCTTCCTCTCAGTATGGTTTCTGCTTATCTCCACCCTTCAGTACCCTGCATTGCTTAATCTAGTAAACAGGTTACTGTTATTTCTGCACTTCTGGTGCAGAGAAAATAGGGTGGCAAAATATGACTCTATAAAGAGAACAAACAGTCAGGTCGACCCTCATAGAGGAGAATTTCTAAATGGTTAAGGACCACAACCTAGAAACCCCTTTTTGCTCTGCTTCAATTATTACGAAAACAGGAAAACCGCATGCAACTGCCAGCTGCAATAAATAGTACACCCTGACTTCACCCCAGGCAGCTGTGTGACTTTGGCTCTGCAATATAGGCAAATTGTAAAGTCCATTGGCATGAAGGCACACTTTTCTTCCTCTAACCAGAGCATCATTTTATCAGATTTGCTTATTTTTAACCATAGCAATAGCTACTGTGCATATTACTAGGCTAAGTAAATCACCTCACTCAACCCAACACTGTGGCTTTATGTTTTTATGTACATTTCTATTGTTTAACATATGGGAATAACAGTACAGTGCTTTACAATAGTGTCGCTGCTATACAAATCTTATGCTACACTTCCAAAAAAATATTCAGATATGCTACACGGCAAAAGTCTTTCAAGCTGTACCAGCTCAACTTTTCTGCCTTATCGTCACGTAGCACACGAACACACCCTCTCATTTTCATCCATCACAGTCTCTCACGTCAGTCCTCTGCGTGTTCTCAATACCGTCTTCGCAACTCAATTATGCTCTTCAAGCCCACCTCTCTCATCCTTCTCCCTCTCACGATCTCAGTGCCAGTGACATCACGCTCACGTTGCCCCACTGCCCTACTTACAAATGGAGGGAGGGAGCTGTAGAGGAAGAAGGTGGATAGAGGAGAGGATCAGGCAGATGGTAGCAGGGGCTCTATAAATAGCCTATCCAGCTGACGGTTACTGTGGGAAGGGGGATGGGGATATGGGTGAATAGAGGGAAGTTTTACCTCACAACTTATGCGATTCTCCTTGCGATTCTCATTCTGTGCAGCAGTGTGTATAACGAGGTGTATTAGGTAACGGTTTCACCAAGCTTAGCTTTAATTTATACCCTTGATCTTTAATCTTTCATTTGTCTTGGGTGTCATTTGAGTGTTTGCAACTTTAGAATGTGATGTCATTTCAGAGAGCATTTATTTCAAGCAAAACAACAAACAAACAAACAAACATACTCTGAAAACACAAAGCGTGTCCAGTGTGAATGTCCATGTTGTCCCAACCACTGAAAGCTGACCTGTCTTCACTGCTCGTGTCTTCCCTAGCTGTGCGTTTTGGCCGCATCCCCAAGAGAGAGAAGCAGCGACTCCTGGATGAGATGCAGAGCTACATGAACAGCCTAAATGAGTCGGCTGCCATGGAGATGGACTCCCCATCAGTGAGGGAAACTGCCAGCAGCTCGGAAGATGGCAACTCAAAAGAGGCCATTGGAGCCATCTCCAGAGCCTACCATGACATCTTCACCAGCAGCAACAGCCAACAGAGAGCAACCAAGAGGGCTAACATCTCTACCAACAACAACACATGCCCCTTTTCTCAGGATGCCAGTTTTACCCAAGTCTCCTCTCACCCTACCTCCGCCCAGAGTTATCAGCCTTGCCCTGTTGTGTCTGCCAGTCAATGCCCAGTGGCCCCTAATGACAACCAATCTACATACCACAATGTTGACAACAGTCGCTACACCTACTCAGTGTCAACAAATCAGAATCATGATCAGTCTAACAGTACAACCTCTCAGAGGAGCAGCTCTGCCAATCACAACAGTTTTCGCAATGCAGGAAGTTCCCAAAACCAGCCCTCCTGCCCATGGAAATTAGCTTCAGGAGCTAAAGTGCTGGTAAGTGCAGGAAGCATACTAAATGACATCAAGACTCTTGTGATGTGTCTTGTCTGGTCAACAACTTATGATTCTTTCCATTTCTTTTGTCTTTCTCTCAGGCCTGTCCTCTCAATGCGTGGCCTGTATCAGGGGCAGAGCGCACGAGTCAAGAGATATGGGAATCATTCTCGCAGTGTTTCACTCCAGCTGTCAAGGAGGTGGTAGAGTTTGCCAAGGGCATCCCAGGATTTCAAGAGCTTAGCCAACAAGACCAAGTCATGCTGCTCAAATCAGGCACCTTCCAGGTAATGACATACATTTCAGAGGATTAAGTTAAAATATGTCAAATGTGTGTCTCCTTCTTTGTGAGTCCAAGTGTTTCCTTGCTGCAAGTATTTGCCTTAAACAAATCTTTTTGTTCCTTTTTCATGTGTTTTTAGGTTCTGATGGTGAGGTTCTGCACCTTGTTTAATGCGGAAGAGCGTACAGTGACTTTCCTGAATGGCCAAACTTACCCACTGTCCACCCTGCGGGCCTTGGGCATGGGCACTCTGCTGGATGCAATGTTTGACTTCAGTGAGAAGTTGGGCTCCCTGGGGCTGGAGCCTGATGAAATGGCCCTCTTTATGGCCGTGGTGCTGGTCTCTGCAGGTGAGAGAGGCACACGAAAGCTGCAGAGCAGTGACATGTTGTTAATGAACCAATAATGTAGTCATTGTGTCTGTCAACCACTCACACTGGCATACCTCTGTGCTCCTCAGATCGTTCGGGCATCTTGGACATGCAGGCTGTGGAGCAGCTACAGGAGGGTCTGATCCGTGCCCTACGGTCACTGATCACTCGCCGTCGCCCAGATGAGAACGCCCTCTTCCCCAAACTCCTCCTGCGCCTGCCAGACCTGCGCACCCTCAACAATCTGCACTCTGACAAACTGTTGGCCTTTCGCATCGACCCTTGAGCAGGCTGCTTGTTCACGGAGAACACTGACACAAACTGTTTTACAGAAAAATATACAGTACACCACACACATACACAGATATTATCTTCCAAGGGACAGGACTTCCCTAAAAATTGAGGAACATGGACTTGTGCAAACTGAAGAGCTGTTTTCAAAAGGATAAATGAGGGCAGTTGCGAACATATTATTGACTCACTATTGATCTTCATGCTATGTTTTGGGACAAATAAACATACAAACTCGTGTCTACACATAAACCTCAACACCCGTTGAAAGACATTGTTCCAGTAACAAAAATAAATGATCATGTAGATTTAGTATTACCCTTTTGGACAAATCATTTGTGCACTTGCTCATTATATCCAGTGTACTTAAGAATGAAAGCCAGTTCACTTCTGTTTATTCCTTAAGTCGTACAGCATCAACAGGCCATCATTAAGCAGCAGCTAAAAGACAGCAATTACTTAGGGACCATTAGTGATGATTGACTATGTCAGTCTGTGTTTAAGCGAAAGGGAACCTGTATATAATACATAGTGAAAACTGAAATATTAAGGTGATTGTGCATCAATGTTTCACAAACATACCATCTGCATTACTGGAATGAGTCCACTGTTTTAATGTGTCCCCTGTACACAATAGGCTGCATTCTGTCTCTTACTTTCTTTGACTAATCTTCCAGAAAACATTGGGCACACCTTGGGTTTAAGTATGCCAACTTCATAAGTCAAAGGCATGTTTTATTGTTTTACAAAAACATTTTATCTGCGTCACTATATCGTATGACAGCTGGACTGATGGAGACGCCTCGTGCATGTTCGGTTTTGTAATTCCTTTGTTTATTTTTGTAGCTGTAAATATTATGTTACCATAATGTCTATGTACCAATGACTGAATTGATGTGATGGATCGGACAGATGAGTTCGGTGTAAAGAAGAATGTACTGACCTTCCTGTAATAGGTGGGGGTTTGGCCATGCCAAGGGGCTTTGCACTGGAGAATATATAGTAGGGATTCTCAGACGGCTTAGACACACTTGATGATGTAACCAACCAGCATAATCCCTGAAATCACCAGCACTCACTCCAAAACGCACACTTCCTTTGCCCCCAATGTTTGTCATACAAACACAAGAGATATTTGTGTGTGAAAGATCTTATTTGATTGGTCTTCTCACTGTTTGTTTGTTTGATTATGGCTGATTGAGCACATCTTGTACATTTTGTAAATATTTATTCCTAAATAGAAATGATATAATGATATAAAGTTCAAATTATGTATTACTTTGCTTGTGTGTCATTCTTTTGTGTCCATTCAGGCAAAATGCAAGAACGATTTAGTTAGGGCCAGTGGTGGAAAATAACTAAGTACATTTTTCTCAAATATTGTAGTGTACAATTTCCTTACTTATACTCCACTTCATTTTTAGGAGTATTGTAAATAAAGAATAAAAACTTTTTCCACTTCAACCCGCTACAACAGTAACATGCTGCTTGCACACTGACTCATCAGTATTGACATCTAATAATGACATATATAATAATATATCATTCACAGGGGACATTTGAGTACTTTTACTTTGAATTATCACTTTACTAGAATTTTTGGATGCACAACACTTACTTGTAATGGCTCTGAGTTGTCTACTTCTTCCACCACTGGTTAGGACTGTATAGATGTGAGAAATGAGTAACCCAATGAAACTAAAAGTGTGCATGAGCATATCTTAAATTATACACATGTTGTCATTGAAATGATCTTACACAATATCCTGTGAGTAGTTAGGGTGTGTGTTTTAGAGTCACATAGAGGGGTCTTTTTTTTTTGCCATAGATAGAAATCTAGGTCATACACAGAACAACAACATAGGATAGTTTATTATCATTTATTATTATTAGTATATAGCATGTTGTAGGCCTACACATCTGTAATGAAGTCTGTGCGACGATTTTATCAAAACACGTGGAGAAAGTACTACTTCAAGTGACGAACTGTTAGTGAATGAATCAACCTTAAGAGTGAACTGGCCTCTGAGAAAGTTGCAACACTCGATGTCTGGAAACATGAGACAACTTTTTCCTACCTGCTGGAATCAGAGAGCAAAGTAGTGACGCCACCTTGTGGTGAAATAATAGATCCCGGATCCCGGAAGTGAATGGTGTGTTTGCTACTCTATCATATACCATCCATCACTTTTTATGATTAATAAACTTGTGTACGTCGTGAATTAATATGGGACCGCCTTCAAACGGCACGGTAAGATATATCGTATAGTTTGTTACAATATAGCAGAAAGACATATGGTAGGATTGTGTCGCAAGTTACAACAATTGTGTCTTAACGTCGGCAGCACGTTAGCTTGTAGGCTAGCGTTAGCTAAACAACAATAGCATGTCGGTACATTTGACTTGTTTAAGTAAACAAAACGGAATTGTCACAAGTTAATTCTTTCCTTCATTGATGCAGGTAACTCAATAATCTACTGCCGTATGTGAATAGTGTCGTTTTGTTGAGTAGTTTAATTAATTAAAGTAAAAGCTTATTAGCTAAGTTAGCTATGAATTAACATGGCGAATTACTAACTAATTGAGCGGGGACGTAAACGCTCCTCTTTCTGTCTTTACTTCTTGTTCACCTCGTCTCTCCACAGGTGCTGAGAAATAGAAAGAGGACAGTTGAAAACGCCCCAGGGCCTCAGGTTTGACCTCAAGTGGGTGCAGTTTATCACACCATGTTGGTGACAGCATATCTTGCCATCATTTTCCTGCTCGCCCTGTGTGTTGGCCTGGAGCTCACAGCTCGCCGCCTCACCCCACCTCAGTCTGCTCCTACTGCTGTAGCCAACCCAGTGTTCCGTCGCTTCCAGAGTATATTCCTCCGGGCATACCTTTTGGCTTTGTGGGCAGACTGGCTCCAGGGTCCTTACCTCTACAAACTGTACCGCCACTACAGTTTCCTGGAATCCCAAATAGCCATCTTATATGTGTGTGGCCTGGCCTCCTGTGTTCTGTTTGCTCCTTTTTCAGCCTGGCTCCCTCAAGTCTTGGGCCGCAGACGGACATGTCTTCTCTTCTGCCTGTCCTACTCTGCTTGTTGTCTCACCAAGCTGTCCACAGACTACTTTGTTTTGATTGTGGGTCGGATCCTGGGGGGCCTGTCCACATCCCTACTCACCACTACATTTGAAGCCTGGTACGTGCACCGTCATGTAGAAGTCCACGATTTCCCCAGTGAGTGGATCCCCAGTACCTTCACAAAAGCTGCTACCTGGAATCATGGGCTCGCTGTGGGAGCAGGGCTGGTGGCTAACTTACTGGCTGAGTGGCTCCACCTGGGGCCAGTTGCTCCCTTTCTCCTGGCTGTCCCCTGCTTGGTGTGCTGTGGCTGGGTGGTGCTAACAGACTGGGCCAAGGAAGAGGCAGAAGAAGGTCCTGAAGGGGACAAACAAAAACTGCCTCTTGGCACTCCAAATGGAGGTGTAACCCGTTTGTCTGCGAGGGCCCGTTTCTCACGCAGCTGCCATGATGGGTTGCGCTGCCTGCTGTCAGACAGGAGAGTCATGCTCTTAGGTGGAGTGCAGGCTCTGTTTGAAAGTGTCCTCTACATTTTTGTTTTCCTGTGGACCCCTGTACTGGACCCTCATGGGCCTCCTTTAGGAATAGTTTTCTCTTGCCTGATGGCTGCCAGCATGGCCGGCTCCCTGCTCTACCGCCTAGCCACCTCCACACGCTACCGTCTGCAGCCTGGCCATGTTCTCTGCCTGGCTGTGCTGATGGCTTTCTTCTCCCTCTTCATGCTGACCTTCTCCACTGCTCCAGGCCAACCTAGACCACATGAATCCTTTCTGGCCTTCCTGCTGCTGGAGCTGGCCTGTGGACTCTACTTCCCTGCAGTCAGCTTTCTCCAGGGCAGGGTGATCCCAGAGGAGAAGCGGGCCAGCGTGCTGGCCTGGTTCCGGCTGCCTCTGCACCTGCTTTCCTGCCTCGGGCTGCTGGCGCTACATGGGGAGGTATCGGGAACAGGTGGAGGGGAGGAGGGCAGCGGCACCAGACACATGTTTGGAGGCTGTGCAGTTATGATGCTGGCAGCTTTGATGGCTGTAGTCAGTCTGTTCACTCTGGGCAGAAATGACACAGACCTGAGACTGGAAGGAATCAGAGGGGAGGGGGAGATGTTCTGAGAAGATGGACCACATTTTAATTTATGCTTTACTGATTTCATATGTAATGTGCAAGTTTTATGTGACTTGAAGTAAAGACCTCATGTGTTCCACTGGAACATAAATCTATATTTTGCCAAATGCATAAGTGAAGGAAATCAGGGTGAGTGTTTTGCTAGTTAAACATTTAATTTAATATTAGTTTTTATATGTTGCCTTGTTACTTCTTTGTTGATTTTTTTTGGGAGAGAATTTTAAAAGTCCTGTCTGTGCAGGTATGCTTTTGGAACATGGCCACACAACCTTCATTTGTCAACTAAACTGCTGGAATATCCCAAAACTCCTGTATCATTCCATAAACTATTCCAGATAACATGTTATTGCCTCATTGTTTCCACCTAGAGGGAGACGGGGTGATTTGTTTGACAGGATGTAACTAAATTCAACTGTCAGTATCCACACGAGGATCATTAATATAGTAGTGCCATCATATGTTTAAAAACAGACATCAAAGTAATTTACAGAGAGCTCAAAAAATAATAATAATGTCATGACTAGCATGTGGACCAGTATCTGAATGTCAGTTCTTACAATATTTCTGTTTGTTGTTTTGTGTTGTTTTCCATCATTGTTTATTTTTTTATTGAAAAGAGAAATATACAGTTGATCAGTTTTCCTTTGAATGATTTTTCTGCACCATCAGGGTAGTTTATCTGTATTGTTTTAACATATGTGCTCTTTACACTTGAAAATAAAAGTGTACATATTGTACATAATGAAAATGTATTTGTTTGATATAACTGGAATTTCTATTTTGCGGCATATTTATGTTTTATAGTATTCAGTATAAGATTTATCCAAAATGGTACAATATAAAACATTTTAATTTACCAAATTTTTAAAGGGAAAATGTATTCCCAGTAAATACTGCCCTAGATGTTTCTAGCTACTTCTTTTTGATTTATTTCAATTTAAGAAAACCTCTTTACCATAAGTCTCTTTCAGCAAAAATAATTGCAATGTATATAAAAGATTAATAATAATTAATCTCGAAAGTTATAGCTGTAAATTGTTCACCTTTACTGGAAAAATCCATGTGTTTTTCAGGTTTTCAAATGGAAGAGGCCTATTTAAATTCACAGAAAAACATTTTTTATTGAGCCAAGTTGTTAATCTCCCTGTCCTAGTTTTTGCTGCAGACCATTTTTCCAGATTTCTCTGGATTTCTCTCCTCATAACGCACCATGCAGGCATCCTTCCTCCCCATTTTTCCTCCTGCTTTGGTACAGTCCCAGCTTTTCTCTATGGTGCAGCTTCACCTGGATGCTGCTAGAACATCCCTCTGTGGGTGAGGGAGGGGTATCTGCACGAGTCTTAACTGCGTTGTTTTGGGCTTACATCACTAAATCGTCACAGGCTGTCCAGTCAGAGCAGGCAGAAAGAGCACTATCAAACTGAAGTCCTTTCTCACAGCTGTCGGTCCTTTTAGCTAGACTCTGCAAGAAATACTTTATCAAGAAACGAGACACCAGAGCCCCAGTGACAGCTTGGCATACGGAACGAAAGACGACCTACTGCAGGACGACACACAGGCATCATGACACAGGGCAAGGTATGACTATCATTCAGTTAATATTTACATCCTTTTCTGTACTTGGATTTTCTGTATGGGATTTGGAGTGTTACATAACAGTCAGTTGATATGCATGTCTCTACTCTGTCCCTTTTAGTGTTACTATTGTTAAATGCTTACTGGCAATGCAGGCTATTCAGTAGTGAACCACCATATTAAGTCATGTTAATGAATGATAACTAGAGTTTGAGCAGTGGATATTAATGACTGCGGTTTTGTGTCCTGCAGCATATTTCTAGCCTCAAAATAATAGCTTATTCATTGAGTAACCTATTATAGGCATCTTAATCCTGTTGCCATTTTTCATTTCTGCTGATGAATTTGTTTGTGGTGTTCAATGCTAAGCAGTTAAGTATTACCTGAGTTTATGAATGAAGTGCGTCACAGGCTGTTTTGCCATGTTGCGTCACCATCACAACCCATTTTTCTGTAGCTCTGGTAGCCTATAACTACTTGTCTCCTAGTCCCAGTGTGTGCATCACATAAGTTTTCATCCTAATTGTGTGAACAGTGTTTTGAAGGTTCTGGAAATATGGTCCAAAAAGTGCTGTGTGGTTTTAAACGACCTTCTGGGAGTTTCAAGCATCGCCGGTTTATTATCTTTTAGCATCAACGCAGCTGAAAAGTCCGATGCTTCGTTACCCGAATGTATAACGTAGCCTATTAGCATCCGTGACGTGCGTGAGGTTCACGTTAGCTGCTCTGACGTAGGGACGTTCAATTCCAGCTGCGCACATTTTCAGCGTGGAGTCCCATGTTGGAGCCTCTATTTTCAGAAATGATCAACATCTACGTGCCTATACGCAATATGTTTTTTTGGCTTGCATTCCTATTGAATTGGCAATAAAAGCACTGCTTTTCTCCCAATTATTTTCGTATTCGATGCAAATAACATTTCTCATAACGTCTAAAGTTTAGACGTTATTTCATATAATAAACTTATATTTGTATTATCATTCTGTATTCTTGTGATTTCTATATTTCAATACTCGCATGAAATATAGAAATCACAAGAAAAAAGAATAATAATACAAATATAAGTTTATTATATGAAATAGTATTGGGTTAAGGTTTAGATGCATGTCACTGAGGCACAAACTGGGGCTAACTGTAGCCTGACAACTGCAGCTGATGTCAACAGGATCCGTGTCAACCATAAGTGTCAACCTATCAATCAAACTTTCAAAAGTATTAAGAATAATCAGGAAAAGGTATTTAAGTGTAGTAAGTATACACAATGGCAAAAAACCTCAAAAGTATTTAAAAATTGCCGGAACTATGAAATGTTTTTTCATGAAAAATTACTTAAACGATAATCAAAATAGTTTATTAGCTGCAGCCCAAAGGCCTAAACTAATGGGTAGATTATTCTTCATATGTTTTGTGTGCAAAAGATCTTAATTTGTTAAATAACTATAGCTGTCGGACAGATGTAGTGGAGTAAAAAAGCATAATATCTCCATCTGAGATGTAGTGAAGTAGAAAGTAGCAGAAAATTGAGTACAGTAGAAATACCTCAAAAATGTACTTAAGTACAGAAATGAAATAATGTACTTTCGACCACTGATGAAGTTTCAGTTAAAGTGGTAGAGATGAAATCTGTTAAAATCAGTTCAGTTGAAGTGCTGGAGATGGTTAAGTGGGTGTTTTGGGAGCAGTTAAAAATGTAATTGGGATGTAATCTGACAACAGTCAGTGTCAGTTGAAATGTAAAAGCCAAAAGCAGGCTAGCTAGTTGTTTTTAAAGAGAAAAAAATCAGTGTCAGTACACCTGTAGAGGCTGAAACCATGTAAAATATCACTTGCCACGTCAGTGAGTGAAAGCAGTTGGTGTGTGAGTGAAATGTGGGCCTAAACAATGACAACACTTGAAATGTCAGCTGAAGTGTCAGTGTAAAATATGATGGTATTATATCTAAAGGGGCTGCTACAGTAAAAACATAAATCTAAATGATTGTAATTCATCCTTGTACCATAAAATACACACAGCAGCATCTGTAAATCCGTCATGACCGTTTATCTTCATACTTTTCTTTCATTTTCTAAGATGGTGAAGCTCCTGCATTATAACACTTGTGATCACCCTGAATAGTATGAATTATATGTGATTCCTTGCACTATAAATGTTTACAATTTTATACTTTCAAAGACAAAGTATATGTCACACTTGTAACTTTAGTGTTTAGTTTTAGTTCTTCGATTTTTACCCCTTCAAGTATTGACTCACTCTCTAGAATATGTAACACTGTACTCTAAACTAAAATACAACAAATTGTTCATCTTTTGTGCTACTGTATCAGCTGTTACTTGCAAACAAAGCCTCCAATGGCTCCTCCAGTGGAGAGGCCTTAGTCGCACCAGCTCCTCCCAGCTATGAAGAAGCCACTGCAGGTATGACAGCAACTCATCATCCTATATTCAATCATAAAGTTAGTGTGTCATTATCTTTAACAAATCCGTTTGGTAATGTTTCTCATATTTTGGGATGGTGTGGTGGTGATGAGATTAGAGATATATGTTGGCTGTTGTGCATTGTACATCCTAACCACCAAAACATCTCAAATAACTGTTTCTCAAGGCACCAGTGCTCCTTGCTACAATGATGTTGAGATGCTCACAGAGTTCACCTGGGATGATCGCAACATCAGGAGGATCTTCATCCGTAAGGTATCAAAAGATTAAGCGTCACAATATTAGCTCTGTTGTGAATGCTGTGTATCACTAATGATTTACCTCAGTTAACAGTGTTAAACATGTTCAATTGTGCAACATTTTTTTCATTCTAAGCCGCTTTCTTTTAGGTGTACGCCATCTTGATGATCCAGCTTTTGGTCACTCTCGCTATTGTGGCTCTTTTCACATTCTGGTGAGTTTTCGACTAATCTTTTTCACTTTTCTCTCATGTTTAACAATATTGAATAAAGTAATTCTGGGCAGTGATCTTACTTAAGACTGTTACTTTTAGTGACCCCGTGAAGGACTACATTCAAAGCAACCCTGGCTGGTACTGGGCCTCTTAGTAAGTAACAAGTTTAATCAGTCTGAAGTGGGTAATGCACAGTTACTCAGTACATGTTTGGTTCATGTCACTTCTATCTAACAACATATCTAACTATGTTTATGTTGTTTAACAGTGCTGTGTTCTTTGTCACATATCTGACCCTGTCTTGCTGCTCTGCACCGAGGTAAAGTAAAAGTTGTCAAGATTGAAATGGACATCATCGTAAAAATAATAAAACAATCACTCACAGTGTTGAAACTTTTATTCACTCCTACAGGAGACAGTTTCCATGGAATCTGATTCTGCTTGGCATCTTTGTAAGTACAAGGCAGATATTTATGTATTTTTATAAACATTTTCATGTATAGACTTAATTTTGTGTTGTTTATTGGCAGATGGATCAAACAGATGGAGGTTTAGAATTGCACACAGTACATTCATAGATTGACAATATGTATTAATGTGTAACTTTCACTTCACAAATGATTGTAACTTGACACCTAAAATTATCTAAAATAAATGTATGAATATATTTTATATCACAAATTCCTGCTTTTTCACATGACTATCATATGTCCTGTTCCAGACCCTCTCCCTCTCCTACATGACAGGGATGTTGTCCAGGTACACTTTTATGTTTTCTCACAGTTTTGTGTCTTTCTGCATTTAGACCCTCTCCTTAGCTAGCATGTTGGCTTTTGCGTTCAGATAATTAGGCAGCGGTGCATTTTATTTACAGTATGAGAGGTTGTGTGTAGAGCCAGTGATGTAGGTCTACATAAAACTGTGTTTGTCTGTAATTTCTTGAAAACATTTTTCCAGCAAGTTGTTATTTGCATGTTTCTTGTTTTAATAGCTTCTACAACACCAAGTCAGTGGTGATGTGTCTTGGCATCACAGCAGCAGTCTGTCTCCTGGTCACTGTCTTCAGCTTCCAAGCTAAGGTGAGAAAAATAAATCCTTCACGTGTGTCAGCTTTTCACGTTGTTGGATTAACCCAGGTTTGATTTCATGTGATTTCTCCATCCAGTTCGATGTGACATCATACCAAGGCGTGCTCTTTGTCTTCTGCATGGTGATGTTTGTCTCTGGACTGGTGCTGGCACTCGTCCTTCCCTTTCAATATGTAAGTACGACTGTGCAGTTAGACCAGTTATGTGTCCTGTAAGAATGACATTTGGAGGATTTTCAGACAACCAGGATATAGTTCCATCAAATACAAATGTAAATTTAAAGTCTGACAAATATTTGGCATGAGACTAATGCAGACTCAACTATAAATTGAGATCTTATTTAGGAATTGTACCATCATATACATTCAGATATTACATCGGACATACCATTTTTGCCATTTTAGGTACCCTGGTTGGATGCAACCTATGCTGCCTTGGGAGCCATACTGTTTACCATGGTAAGAGTACAGACTCTGTCAAACCATTGCTGATACTCCCCTATAAATATGACCATTTAAACAAAAATGATGTCTTACTTGCTGCTTTATTTTCTGTTGCAGTTTTTGGCATTTGACACCCAGCTCCTCATGGGGAACAAGCGCTACACTATTAGTCCAGAAGAGTACGTGTTCGCCACTCTCAACATCTACCTAGACATCATCTACATCTTCTCCTTCTTCCTGCAAATCTTTGGAACAAAACAAGAGTAAACCATCGCCCCACCTTTCTTACCTACAGACAAGGGATGGGATTTAGGCAGACATGATAAGAGTCTTTTAAAGTTTTGTGATTTGGTGATTGTGATGACAATGCTTCCAATTGTAACAGCATTATTTTTTTGCCTGATACTGATAAGGCCACAAATACTTACATAGATGTGTCAGTGTTCACATCCAAAATGTCTACAACCTTTCCCTCCTCTCGAGCATGTTGTGAACCCACCCCACATTTTAGGGTTAGCTTACTAGCTTTACCAACAAGAAACAATCGGTGACCTTCCTCCATTTAAAATAGATAACACATACTGTGAGTGTTCATCTAATGCTGTATGGGTGTCTTTATGTCCATTCCTGCCTAGATATCATAAATGTCCTTCAAACAGTAGATGTCGGTGCTTTTCAAGAGGTATGTGATCTACAATACATTATGCATGACTCTTAAAAAGCCCTAACTTTGCCAAGTGTAGTCATTCCATCATTGGGCTATTGCTGTGATTTAGTGACAGAAAGCTCAAATCTAACTTTAAAAAAGACTTTTCTTGTGTTTTCAAGCATATCCAATGTTGTCTCAATACTGTGAATTACAAGAAGAGCCTTCACTGTTGACATGACAATCTGAAAATGTTATTTATTGGATTGCGGATATCGCTACTCATCTCTGCCTTGATTTGTTACCCATATTTACTGTATACAGTTTGGTCTATATTTTTATTTTACTCATGGTTTTACTCCATTTAGCTCTGAGGCTGTCATACATTGCATTTACATTGTTTTTTTTCTATGTAATTTATTTAATATTTATGATTGAACCTGAAATGTTTTGAATGAAGATCGTGTCAACATTTTTTTTTTTTTCATGAGACATTTAGTTTGGGCAAACCTTAATTAATGGCATTATAGTTTTTAGTCTTAATATTATTTAAACATATTTAATTAGTTTGAAGTGGTGACTCATGATAATTAAAAATAAACAAGACGGTGCCATACATGCATGGAATCTATTGTAACTTTTGATAATGCCTGCATTTGTGGAAGAGCTTAAATGCTATATTTCATGACATTTGAAGTTTATTTTTTTATGACAGAATGAAATATATATTTCAGAAAGTGTGTGATATAAAATGGTGAGTTTGAAACTTGAAATGAATTCATAAGTCATCTAAAGTGGCCTTGGACTATCTTTATTTGATGATCTTGATGCAGTATATTGTTTTTAAAGCACCCTGCATTTCATTGAAGTATTGGTGTTACTGTATTGATTTATTAAAGGGTGAATGTGTATGATTGGACTCACTGGGTCTCTCTGATTTAATCAATAACCTTAACCTTGCACATTACCTTTTTGTTTTTAAGTCTTTTTAACCCAGTAAGAAATTATTTATGAAAATTGTAATAATGCCACTTTCCATAGGGAAAACAAGCTAAGTTTCAGTTTTATATTTTCAGCCTAAATATCTTGATGTTTAACGCATAACACATTGGAAATATATTTTATTTATCATAATATATACTGCTTGACCATTCTGCATTTTGATGCCCAGGCAACATAAGACACGAGCTGAACTAATGATATTGTACCTGGGCCTCTTCACACGTCCCCCAATACGCTGTCTCTGACACCATGGCATCATATAGGCTATACCATAATCAGTTTTGTATTTTATAACTTCCATTAGACAAATTATACTTGTAACATGTGATTTTATATTTTTTACTGAACAGGGTTACTTTCCGGTTTGCATTTCTGCCATCTGTCAATTCAATTAGTTACAGATGGACGAGAAATACTCTAAACCTATTGGAATATGCTATGCATCATTATGAATGATTAAGACATCTTAGAAAACACTTTGTGACTGTGTGTTTGGCATAAAAATCTGATTATTTGATTCAAAATATAGTTAGAAAATCAGAGAACACACTGATATTTAGAAAAAAGTAGCCTATATAAATGTTTAAAAAAACAAGGGATGAAAATAAAATAAAGCGATGAGAGACAAATAAATATTCTAAATAAGTTGATAATTAAATATTGATAATACCCAAATAAGAGAATAGAACTAGAAAATGTATTTCCTGCAGAAAATGTGCATGAATGCTGACAGTTGAAATTGAAAATCATTGCTCAAAAAACACAAGTATTAAAGCGCAAAGGCATTGCACTTCACTGCTGAAAAACCTGGAAACTGAAATGTAAAACTGAAAGAAGTGGTTGCTGAACTGAATTAGATCTAAAGAAGCCAAGAGCTGAATACATTGCTAGAACAGCTGGAAGCTGAACTCCAATACTGTCAAAAGGTGGGAGTTGAAATTGATTAACTTAAAAGGCTGAAAGAAGAAATGCTTAGTACTTTAAAAGGCATAAAAGGTAGAACGAAAGTTTAATACAAGGATAAATGTCCTTAAAGAGCTGAACTGTAGCTTAAACGTAAGCTGAAGTAGTAGCAGACCAACAAATAAACATAATAATAACAAAAAAAGATTTAATGAACAATAGTGCCTTCGAATCAGCATTAACACCAATAAATCCGTTTTTTTTAAGAGCAAAGGAGTTAAGACTCGAATTGAATGTAATCAAAAAAGGAGGGAAATAAGGCTGTGAAGCTAAAAACATTCTGTTTATGATTAAAGAAATGTTCCAATAAAATAAAAAAGTGAACGACATAGTTTAGAGATGCGTTACTCATAGCGTCTCACAAATGATATATAATCATTTTTTGTTTAAGGAAGTCAATGCCGGCGGGTGTGACGTGTTGTTAAATGGTCTCCTCCAGTCTGCAATCAACCAGTAGATGTGAGGTACACTGGGATTTACAGCATCCAGTCATCCAATCACAATGAGCGATGGTTGAGCGTCCTGTTCAGCCATGTTGTGGTTTTGAATGAGGAAGAAGCGGGAGATAATATTCTTCAACGAGTTTATATACAATTTAAAGTCACGTTAAGGATATATAAATGAGTTAGGGTGTGACTCAACATGATAAACTTTTTTCCGAACGCGTTGGTTGCGACTTGTCGCATTCCTGTTGGAATTTAAACATACTTCCATAAATTAGCCGTGTAGCTAGCACTGTTAGCTAGCGAGTCAGTTAGCTTAGTGTGCTAGCTAGGCAACTAGCTAATTCTCAGCTAACTAGCTAACGGTTAGCTCGTTTCGTGAGAAAGTAAAATGTTAATTGTGAAGAGTGTTAGCATTTGAAATAGCCTCAGCTAACCTGCCTCAGTCGAATGAAGCGCTTTAGCTTAATTTTGTTTGACTATATTGACAGGTAGACTGAAAGCAGCTATAGCCATTTATCTTTAAACCGGCGGCGTTAATTCTTAAACTTTTGAGCCATGTTGAATCAAATCTACGAATGGATAGAAACAAGCTTTGCCAATCTTCGCAATGGTGTACCAGCTGCGGAGCACTCTGATGCACACCCGGCACCGGGAGATGGTCCGGTGAGAAGGAAAAGAGCAATTGAATGGTACGAGTTGTAACTGCATTATTCCCATGTGTAGCCAAAAGTCAGTATGTTTAAAAAGACCGGCCCAAATTTGCTTCTAAGTAATTGTGTGAGTCAGTTTAACTACCGTTTCCGTAGAACCACCATTCATTGCCTCTTTTCAACCATTTGTTATGTGAAGAAATTGCTTATTTTCAGTTTGTCGAAATGAAAGTCTTACTAACTATCAAGCATCAATCTGTGTTTCCTCCCTTAAGTTTGGAAGATGGACATGACATCGAACAAGATGGCTTAATTATAAAGAAATCTCGAATGGGTAATTAATCACTCACTTTGTTACATATTATGGTGTCAGTGTATGCGACTGTATAGTTCATTCAGTATTATGCTACTTACAATGTTGTCTCTGTTATTAAAAATAATCTAGGAGATCTTATTGACACAGTCAAGGTTGCAGCTGAAGGGGTTAAGACTCACAGCTCCAGTGTGGCTACATGGATGAGGAACAATGTGAGCCCCACTTTGAGAAATATACTGCCTGCCTCCCCTGGTCCTCCACCTGGAGAACCCCAGCCCTCAACATCAGCAGCAGTCTGGGCCGGGATGCCGGTAAGGAATAAACGCTTGGGAGATGACTGTAGAGATGTCAGAACAATTTTTTGCTTTTATTTAAACATTTCATATTTTTTAAGATTGTTGAAAGGAACTGTCTGGATGAGGAGTTTGCTGCTCCGTCGACAACTTTGGAGTGGAAAACATCCAAATCAGGTAAGATTGACACTGAAAGCGTTTTATAAGCTTTTGCATCAAGGTT
Organism: Bovichtus diacanthus; assembly: GCA_943590825.1. Classification (NCBI taxonomy): domain Eukaryota; kingdom Metazoa; phylum Chordata; class Actinopteri; order Perciformes; family Bovichtidae; genus Bovichtus; species Bovichtus diacanthus. Next base: position 2,446,680 of record CALSBV010010214.1, read on the forward strand.
GCTAAGGTTTGTGCAGGCTTTACGCTCTTGGAGGGAAATGAATTATTGTACTGTTTTTTTTCTCTCTCTTCCAACTCTAGAATGGTCGCGCAATGAGAAGACCATTGTGGGATTAAAAGTCTGTAGGCGACAAGTGTGCATGAGTCCTAAACATCGTGAAGTGCCAAAAACAAATGGGCACTCAGTCAACTTGCCACCTTCTGTTACACCACAATTGCATCCTTCTCCACGGCTAGGCAGGCCCCTAAACCTCCGACCATATGGAACACCAAGGTATTTCTTGCATCTTTTTTTTTACCTCTAGAAAAAAACGTTCAGGGCTCAACAATAAGGTTTGCCCACTTGCCCAGGGAAAGTACATTTAACATCTCACTTCCCTGATTGTGCAAGTGTTAAAAAAAAAAAAGAAGAAGAAGAATGAAACGCATTTCTTTCCCCTGGAGCTGATGATGGAAGTAGCTAAGGAGAAAGCCATCTCTATACCTTCTCATTTCTGTTGAGCGTTGCACATGCACAGTACCGATCGGGCTGAAGCGCAAGTGAGCATTTGAATTATTCTGCAAGCAGGAGTGTAGTTGCGTTGCTTTTGAGGGTGTAGGCAAAACTCATAAATATAACAATCTGTATATAGGGATAAGCAAAAAATAAATAGATTTCTGAACCACTTGCCCTGTCGCAAAGTAAACCCCATTAAGATTAAACCCTGATATCCACTTTCCATAGTTGCTATTGTTTTATGTTGTGTGATTATACTGTTTGAACAATTTTCCAGTTGATGTTGTTTTGATTATTATACATTTTGTGTCTGCAGTTTTAGTGGAGTGGCAAGCAGCTCCTGCACCAGCATGTATGAGAAGACCTTTCCCATCAAAGTGGTGCAGAGCCCAACACACAGCACCTCATCTGGGCGCCTGCACAATGCCAGGCCCTGCTGCACAGCACAGGAGGTCAGACATCAGGACAAATGTAATTCCTTCTAACTCAGTTGGTTTGTCTATCTTTCTTTGTTCACTGAATGGTTCTTCTTTGTGTTTTGTACAGTCTGTTTGTGAAGAGGAGAAGGAGGTCTACAGGCAGCTTCTGACCATGGTCTCTGGGGGTCAGTCATCTTTCCTTCACAACGGCAGCTCACACGCCATCGTGAGGTCACACAGAGATTTGTACGTATCCATAGAAATACAGTAGAGTTGAACAGTGCCATATTCAAACTGTTAATTAAATATTGAAATAAATACAGAGCTGGGAGGCCACAGAGAAAGAGTTCAGTCACAGGTCAACTATGGCACTTTATCCAAAACAATTTTTTGTGTCAGTTGCTCACTCTGCGTAGCCTGGAAAGTGTTTAGGGATACTAAATGGTTGTCACGTGTATTAATTGTAGTTGTAACTGGCATGCAAGGAATACACTACCAGATACTATCCATCTATCACACACTCTCCCGACATGTATATGGGTAGTGAATTAAAATAAATTTTAATAGTTCCATGTCTATCCTTTATCATTTTGACAGTTCTGCACTGTATCTAGATAGTTTGGGCTTATTCCTGTCACTCTCTCATCAGTACCAGCTTCCTGACTTCAAGCCGCAGACTGCAACAGTTCTCTTCCCCTACTGGGTCAGCAGCGGGAGGAACTTCTGAGGGACCCAGCAGTCCCCCCAGCCCCCGGGGGATGTCTAGCCACAGCTCCAGCAACCACCCCAGCCCAGGTGGGACCTCCAGCAGGCCAGGGATGCAGACGTGGTCTCTGGACACAGACCCCAGTTCTAGCAGAGCAGCTACTCTCACATCAACTCCCTCTCCATCTGCTCTGCAGGATAACTCTTCTCAGGACACACAATCATCAGGTACAATTTCTCACCAGCTTGTGTGTGCAAGGCATTGTGAAATGGGATATCATAAGTGAATTGAATATTTGCTGCTTCTGTATTTCATTTTTGGTTGTAATTTTCTTTTCTTTTCTTGCAGCTCAAGATGGTGACTCTGTAATTATTGTAAATGAGAAAAAGGGTAAAAAGCAAGATGGCTCAAGGTTGGTATTTGTTTTCCCTCAGTTTAGCTATTTTGTTCCTTTTCATTGTTTTGTCACAAGATACATTTAACTATTTAATAGTAATGCAATATGTAACATGATTTAATGTCATAAGCATTGACAAAGATGTTGATGTCTCAACATTTTGGATTTGATGTTAATTTAATAAGTTAAATTTATACGAGCACACCATGTTAAGTTTGTGATGCTTTGTAGAGTAAAAACAATGACTTATGTCATCAAAGCTTAGAGTCAACTCTGGTGTTTTATTTGTTTACACAATAACACATTTCTCTGTCTTTACAGTGTTCCATGTTTCCAAGCCGAGTTATGGATCAAAGAATTGTAAGTACACTCCAATGTGTTTCATTATATAATTGATCCATTATTCACTGATACTATTTTTGAACAGAGAAAAACGTGTATCTTTTGTCACTGCAGGACTAGTATGTATGACTCCAGGGCAAGAGAAAGACGGAGACATATTGAAGAGCAGGAGGCTCTGACTGCCCTGCTGCTGAGACAGGTGAGTGTGCACCACTGAAGGCCTCTTTCAGATTCATTTTTATAATCGCTGTCGTTTCTCAATGTCTTCTTATCCCACTTACCTGTGTCATGTTGTTACTGGTTCCCAGCGCCTGTCTGAAGAGGGGCAACGCAGCCCAGATGTGGAGCTCCACGTTCGAGTTCCTTTGGAGAAGGAGGTTCCTTTGACTCTTGTGATAGAAGAACCAAAGCCTTTGGAAGAGAAACCAGAATTCCCTGAACTCACAGAGGTGTGGTCATTGTGTCGTAATGAGTATGAGGTGTTAACCATGTATAGCATTTATTTAGATGTCCCACCAATTGACTTGTGTTTCTGAATTTCTTCCTTCAAAAGCAGTTTGAAAGTAAATAGATTAGAAAAATAGATTTTACCCTTTGCCTGAAATTACCTGCATTTTGGTCTATACGAATTCCTTCGAGCTGACATTAAGTGCTTAATGCTGCAAGAGAAAATAGTCCCATACTTTGGTTCAAAACAAAAGGGACCAGACATTATGAAAGCATTATAATTCAGGATAAAGCAGAGTGTTACAACTGTTTTGTTCTTTCCTGCTTTTTTCACTTATTCACTTGTATGCTGTATCTATTAAGGACATGGATGCTGAGGTGAACAGGGCACTGAGAGGAGCTAATCATGAAGTTTTAAGTGAAGGTTTTGGTCTCAGCCTTACTCGCAAAGACCTGCAGACCCTCAGCAACCTCAACTGGCTCAACGATGAGGTGAGTTCACATTATCCTCAAGGTTAGATCTGTGTGTGAATTGTCAGCCGGCATTATTTTTGCACTGGATGGACAAACTCGTCTTTTGTTATGCAAACATCCTCATAAAAAAAAATACATGTCCATGATTATATTTAAGCAATAAGACACGAGAGGCTGTCATTTAGAGTGATTTTAAAACGGCTAATGCATAACAACGCAAGTGGATTATTGCATTTATAAAACTGTTACTACAAGTACCTGGCAAGGTTTCATAAGTTATTCATATAATTTTATGATAACAAATAATCATTATTCCACCCAGCCTAGTTTTTCAGCAACATTTAGCATAGTGGTTGCCAAGTGGTGTGGTGATTATTAAAATGTATCTGGATATTGCTATTAATTGCACAATTGTTGACGTTTGTTCAGTCATGTTGGCACAGGGGTGCTTGTCTCTGGGCAAGGAGAAAGGAAAAGTTGTCATGTTATTTTATAATAACGGGTATCGAGCATCGGCAACTGTTATTACAATAAGTGACTAATTGCCGCAGTGATAATATTGTAAAGTGGTCACAGCTGTGTTTGTAGAGTTATTAACAACGGGTTGGAACAAGGCTCAGCCAATCATAATCAAGGACCGGAACTAAACATTTTATAATGCACATGTATTAATTGTTGCACAACTGAGCCATACAGTAGTTTGTTCAGTTTATTTAAAATCTCCCTCCTTAATTTCTCAGGTGATCAACTTCTACATGAACCTGCTGGTGGAGCGCAGCAAGGACCCAAACCTGCCATCTGTCAATACGTTCAGCACTTTTTTCTATCCCAAGCTGCGCAGCAGTGGCTACTCTACTGTCCGCCGCTGGACCAAAAAGATGGACATCTTTTCTAAAGACATCCTGCTGGTTCCTGTCCACTTGGGGGTGCACTGGTGCCTCTCTGTAAGTCTTAATGACCATAATTGTGAACCTGGATGTAACAATCTTAGAATTTATATTTCAGTTTCTTATTATGCAAATCTCTCTCTCAGGTGGTGGATTTCCGCAAAAAAGCTATCATGTACTTTGATTCCATGGGAGGAAACAATGATGAAGCATGCAGAGTATTGTTGTAAGTTTCAGTATTAGATGTGGGTTTGTTTAATGGGATATATTTGGAGAAGTAAATGTAACTCCTGCAAATTGATTTTCATGAGCCATGTATAGAAAGTAATTAATTATTGATTTCCCCAGAGAATACCTGCGACAGGAAAGTAAGGACAAGAAGGGCAAAGAACTGGATACCTCAGGCTGGACTATGCACAGCAAAAAGCGCAATGTAAGTCCTTAACACATGAGGGTGGGGAGCATCAAGAAAAAGTTTTCAGAATTGTGCCGCGTAATGCTGTGTCTTTAAAACTGCGCACGTTTTAGAATTTTGGGATGGGTTTCCATTATCAGCAAAAAGTTCCTGGTTATAGCTTTTGGAGCAAATAGTGCCTCTATTATTCGACAGCTTGTTTAGGTTTGTGCTGCACTGCATCATTGTTAAACAGTGGACTAGTTTTAATGTTTGTAATATTCAGGGTTCCTTCCTAGGAGCTGGAAATCCTTGAAAATCCTTTAATTTGTTGTGGTGTTTTCAAGGTTTCAAAAGTGCTTGAATTTTGAATGAAGTGCTTGAATATTTTAATTAATTCATTCATTTTTAAACATGAAACTTTGTTGCATGTTCCTTAATTTGTCAGAAGCAGCGCGTCTCCTACCTTCAGAGCATATACAATACATCTGAAATATCAAATGAAGAGAAACTATACTACTATATATAATGATTTAATGAAAATGCAATAATAAGTACTGCATGCACTTTATATAAATATTTAATTTACCACAGCTGTAAAGAGCTGATGTTGCTTTATGTTGCGTGCAAAATCTATTAATAATGCTATTGCATTGTCAAGAAGGTAATGTCTCATGATGGATGCTTATCTAGGAAGAATTGTCACACTAAAATGCGATAGAAATTGAATTTTCAAAGCACAATCTTAGCAGTTTGTTAATTAATTAGTAGATCATTATTATTAATCAAATATCCTGTTAAATCTGTCCAGATAATTAAAGTAATGTTGTAATGTCCAATAACATCTTAATTCCTCTTCTGCTCTCAGGAAATCCCACAGCAGATGAATGGTAGCGACTGTGGAATGTTCACATGCAAATATGCAGATTACATTACCAAAGACAAGCCAATCACATTCACACAGGTAATCTTAAACAAAGGTTTATCTGGTAATCATCACGACGGTGGCCTAAAAGTGTCTTATGTGACTTCTCTTTTCTTCACAGAAACACATGCCCTACTTCAGAAGGAGGATTGTTTGGGAGATTCTGAACCATAAACTGTTGTGATATCAGTACGAGGATTGTGAACTTGTATAGTCGGCTCGTGTTAGAAATACGAGTCGTGGCGACGGCTGAGCTGCGATCAACAGCAGGATCCACTTACAGTATATCGTTCTGGGAAAGACGTGAACACCAGCTCATCAGATCAGGAACCAGCTCTGCTGCTCTGTATTCTCTACCGTCAATCAAACCCTCCGCTGATCTTAGCTGATGGGATGTTACTGGAGCACCAAGCGCAGCCTCCAAGTCCTCTACTCTACTTTGTTATTTTTTTGGTGCACCAATGGAGCATCGGTATAGCAGCTGAAAACACTGTGTGTTTTGTATTGCCCAGGCAGAACTGTACTGACTTACAAACCATACTCTGAGCTGCAATGTTCAGTTTAATGCAGACATTCAAAGTTTACATGTTTTTGTCTTACAGGGAGATGAGTGCATTAAGCTGCATCATTTTTTTTTTTATAATGTCAGTAATGGTACATTTTGGTGTCGCTGTTTGATACTCTTTAGTAAATTTAAAGGAACATTTGATTACCATGACATTTCAATGGCATCTAACCCTAAAAGAGACTTTTCTTCCCTCCATATTATGAACTTTTCACCTAAAACGGGACTATTTTTGTAATTTGTTTGATTAAAAGGCACAGAAGTCTTCATGTATTGCCTCAGAGTATGATTTATAATAGAAATACAATGTTTTACCTTGCCACGGACTTGCAAGTGTAATGAAACACTTAGTTTCACCCTGAAACAGCAGGGTTAAAAAAAACCTTATCTGTTAGTCTTGATAAAAGATTGTAAATTAAGGTTCAAAGTCTATTTTATGTAATTCAGAATCTCTTCTTTTACAGCAACTTTTGGGCAAATTCAGTATATTTTGAACTATGTACATACTTAAAACATATACAGCCTCTTGAACAGTGTAATATACTTTTTCTTTACGTATTTCCTATCTATTTTTATCTAGATTCAAGTCTGTTAGAAATAAATTCTCATGTATTGTGACTGTTCTTTGTGTATTACCTCAAAATCTATTGGGTTTGATATAAAAACTGCCACATTTGATAAACGGATAACCTGGTCGTGTGTCTTGGCTTATTTCAAGTGCATTATCTATTAACAAGAAATGATCCCTGTTGTAACAAAAAGCACACAAACCACAGTGGAAACAATTTATTTAAAAAAAAATGACAAGTTTCAAATCAAACCAAGTTAAAAGTTTAATAGCTGTAGGGGGTTTTTCTATGAGAGGACAAAGACCTGCGTTGTGGCACAGACAGACAAACATTTACTGAGGAGGTTGATGCACAAAACAAACAAGACTGCACAGACATCTCTGAACATGAGCAAACTGACACCACGTGACTTGACATATTCAAAGACCTTCACCTAAAAGTGTTTTTTAAATACTCAATCCAACATTAGCAGCAATAATTAGTTATTTAGACTCAATAAGCCACCATTCAGTTCTTCAATATTTTGGATAGATATAATGGAATGACAATATAATAGTAATTTAAAGATGTAAATATTTCTTTGCTTCATAGATCTATGTTCAGAGTAGTTTGTTATACAAAACATCTTTCAAACATTAGCAGTGCATGAAATAAAAACAAGCCCACCAACTCTGAGTAGCACTTCATTATCCCTTTCAGTGAAATCTAAGGCATTTCTGTGAAGTTTAATTTTCTCCTGGAAATGAACTGTCTCATGATTTAAAAGAAGAAAACTGAGTCATATACTTACATGGTGTCCATGTAAAATAAAAGTTTGGTAGACAAGTAGGCAACACCTGCCTTCATTTACATAAAGCACTCCTGCCATATATTCTATTTATTAAGATTTCCTACCTTTTTTACAGTCATATTAACAACCAGATTTTGGTTTGAAATAGTTCCCTTTTAATGCAGCAATTTTACTAACAAGTAATGAACCAAAGATGAACGTGCCTGTCAGAAAACAAACAACAATGATGCATAATGAAAGATAAAAGCAAAGTGAGCCAGAATGTGAAGCCATATCGTGAGGTGATCCATTGTCATAATGTGAGGTGTCTCTTGGATATCTGTAGTATTGCATTTGTAAGGATAATAAATTAATTGCATAGATCGTCAGACCTTGGGCATGTTTTCCAAACATTGGACGGAAGAGTTAAAAGTATGTGGACACAGTACCAGCTGTGAACAGCCATGAGACCTACTGTAGTTGGTTATTGCCTGTGAACCTTGTACACAAACTGAATCTACGTTTCTCTGGCAGGATGAGGTAAGTCGAGGTTTTGAACATATATTTCTCTTACATTGTTCCCAACTGCTTGGGCCACAACTCTGTGACAATGCATCTGAACCTAGCATACAGAATTCATCCGTGATCAGGAGTAATGTCGCAACAATGCCAACATTTGTAACACAGACAGAACTGAAATGTAAAAACATTAAAGAGTCTTTGACATCAACACTGAAACCAGAACGAGAAGTATGCAAGCGTACAAACAAATCACTAGTTCAAAAAAACATCTGTTTCTCACTATTTGAAAGCACACAACACACTATCAAAAATAAAAACAAAACTTTTTTGAAAAATAGGATCAATCTTAAAAGTATTAAAACTGAATTAAAAAAAAAAAAAAAAAAAAAAATGAAGAAAACCTTTAAATAAGAAATGTAAAAAAACATGAGGGTGAAATGCAGAAGTAGATGCAAACACACAACAATGGCCAGTATTAAACAGGCCATAATAATCCATAATAAACCTTGATAGCGTTTTCTGAAGATATAACAGAGCCACACTTCACCATTTGATCTCCATGTCTATGTAATAAGAACTTCATTCTATAATAACAACATCTAATTCTTGCTTCAGAAATTACATTTTTTGGGATGCAGTGGAGATTCAGCTTCCCCTTTTGCAAAAGGGACAAAAAAAAACACAGCAACACATACATTGCTATGTTCAGACAATTTTGTATAATATTGTTATCAAAATAACTGAAGCATTACTACATCGATCAAAGGAAAACAAAAAGAAAGCCTAAATACATTTAAATCTCTTATTTACAGGCAGCTCTGTGTGAGATGTGATCCCTGTTGAGCAACTTTGGATTTCATCAAGTGGAGCAGCTCAACGTGAAACAATATTTAGGACTTTCTGATAATAATCTCTGGAATGCTTTAAATCTACGTAGCTCTTTTAAACAAGTCTTCTCTGTGAAATCGTCTCTAATTTTTTCTCTTCTTCGTAATCTTCTGATTGTCTGAAGCTTTGTCGAGGTTGTTGGAACTATAAATTATTTGAGAGTCAAGTGCCAAAAAGAAGCGATACCGCCTCAGGTAAGATTCATACCTGATCAATTTGCTGCCACTTCAAGAGACGCTAATTTCTTTTATTTATTTTTTTAGCCTTTTGAGCTCTGTATTCAAACATTTGCGCCAATCAGTCAAACTAGGACACGTGAAGGTAGAAACACACCAAAACAATGAATTATATACAAAAAGGCAGGTTCAAAGCCTGAAAGTATCAGACAAAAAAAGTGAAGTAAAATCCACATCGCTTACAAAAAAGGTGAAAACAAAACATGACTCAAAATAAAACATGGTGTTCAAATGTTATTTTCCTGGTTTCATTCTAGCTCCCCGGAGTAGTACTGGAAAAGAATATGAATAATGTTCACAAAAACCTTTAAACATATGTAGTGTGTGTCTGCGTGTGACTTTTTTTCTTGACCGTTATCAAAATAGATGGTTCCTTGTCCTGTTCTTCCACTTCCCATTGCCTGCCATCCTCCAGCCTTGGTTGTTTGGAGTAAAAGAGTTTGCTTTAAAATATGAGTTTGTAGAAAATATCCTTTTTTTTTTTTTTTTTTTTCTTGTAACAGTCCGTGTTCCTCCCGAGTGTCTGGTGCCTTACGAGCAGAGTCGCTGTGCGGAGTTTCAGCACTTGTGGGCCCCTTGAGAGTCACTCCGGCTCCATAGGAAGATCTGACACAAGGTGACAAGACAATAAGACACCAGATCGACTGCTGCACCATCAAGATCACAGCGAGGCAAGACATGTGCACATGCAGAGACACAAAACGAGCAGACGCAGATCAAAACCCACCTCTGCCACCTCTTCACTTGTTATGCTGGTAGGTGTAGGTTGCGTGTTCCGTGGGTGTCTCTATGGCAACAGGTGGTTGGACGGCACTTTCCTGAGAGGGAGGCAACTAAGATTAAATCCGTGTGTGAATGTTTTGCGAAACATTTGAACTGTTAACTAGTGAGAGCAAACGGAGTCCGTCGTTACCTCAACTGAGATGTTGGTGGCAGGCACTTGGGTGTACTGGGGGATGTAGGTCCCCTGCATAGATGCGTTTGCAGGCATGTACTGCACGACAGTGGAGAGGACATCTTCATTAGACATGAGAGCTAAACTGGCGACAACACTGTCAAATTAAGCTGCACTAGACAAGATTTCTAAGTGAAATTACACCCGTCTTTACCAGCCAAAATTACACAGGGAAGCTGCAACTCAAGAAGAACATCCTATCTTGACTTTTCTGTTTTGATTTATCACGTTTGGTCTAGTTATCTCCACCATAAGGATTCGGCAGATGCTTAAAAGCAGTGAATAGAAGGAATCAGGAAAAGTTGAGATCATTGCTTATCTCATTCCTGTGACATCTACATGTATAACGCAATCATAGACTTTTCCAAAAACTGCTAAACATCAATGAAAGCTGAACGGTAAATGTTCTGCTCGGTACTGACTGTGCCACTGCTGCCCATGGAGAGGTGGCTGAGCTGCTGTGTCAGGGGCCCCATCATGGAGGTCGGCTGGATGGACATGGTGTGGTCCATTCCTGGCGTCAGGACTGCTCCCTATAAAGAAGAAGAATACAACAGTGTTAGCAGTTGGCATTTAAACTAAGAGACTGTTAGTCAGATAGACAGGATGTGAAGGCAGCAGAATATTAAAATGCTTCTTCTGCAACAAAAACAGGAGGAAAGGCCAACAGCTTTAAGATTCAACACTCACTGTGGGCGGCATGATGTATGACTGGTGATGTAGCCAGGATGGGTTGTGTACCTGCAGGAACAAGAAAGAAACAAGTGCACAAGAAGATTACATAACTAAACTAAACCTAAATAGGTTTAAGCAAATTAGAAAATAGACAAGTAAAGCCCCATACGTTTAGCAGCATTGGGTTTTTATATTTAAAGCATTTTTTTGGCAACTAATGTTTCACAATTCGTAGGTATGTGGCAGTCGTCCTGGGCTTGATTGAATCACAGTCTGTCACAGTTGAGCATATATTAGAACCAGACAGCACAAATATTGTCAAATTACAGGACAAGAATAAATAAATGAGTTAACATACATGGGTTAAAATGAGGGCTGCCCCCTCTTGTTTCAGTCTTAGTTGTTTAGGATTTGTTTACTAGATTCGTTGATTTAATGACTAATGACTTATTCTATAAAAGATTTATAGTTTTGCTTTTTCACGATTCTTTGCGGAGAAACTAAGTTTTAAAGATCTGTTGATTAAATCTACTTATCGATTATGGAGTGTAATTCGACTAAGAATTTCTTTAGTCCAGTACAGCCCAAATTACAATATATACATTTTTGTGTTTACTTTACCCATTAAGGTCAGGTAAGTCCTGTAGGTTTATTCAGGAGAAACAAGCCTGGTATGTCTTTACCGTTTTGTGGAAAATCGAGCTAAGCTCTTCTGCAGTATTTTTCCAGCACCTGGATATCAAGGGACGTTGACAGATACACTGAGAGCACGTTCCTACTGAGGAGTGCTAGTTTAGTTTTGAACTACATAACACCCCAGCTTTGAGGGTCTGAAACTACCTGGTAGGTGGACACAGGTGAATGCATGTATGGGGAGAGGGAGGTCGGCCCCATCATCCGGTTGGGGGCGATGCTGTAGGGAGAGGAGTAGAACCTACAGAAAGAGACACAAAGTTATTAGTCAGCACAACATGATCACACTCCCTCTGGGTATACAAAGGGTTTGCCGGGTAGTAGTACTGACCCGTTCTGTAAGGCTGTGGTGGGGTCATAGGTCAGGGTCATTCCTCCCTGGAGGAAAAAAAAAAAAGACAAAAAAGGACTGTGTCATTATGAGGCTGATCACACGCAATGTTGCATACTAAAGAGTTTCCACACAAGTCATTAGAAGAAGAAATAAACTCACAGTCTCCCCATCTCTCGTCCAGGGCCGGCCGTTCTGCAGATATTTTCCTTGGCTCTGACGCTTCTTCTGGCCTCCATCAGCAAATTTACACAACAGGGGCTCTGGCGGCACTGGACCAGTAAGAAAACATTACGTTATATGAAAAGACATATTCAGTGGACTAGTAAGAAAATATTACATTGTATGAAAAGATATATTCAGTATCATAAATGTAAAACACTTTGGATGAGATTATTTTCTTCAACAGATATAAATGATGCTACATTCAAATAAGAAGTCATCTCAAAGAAACCTCACCTGGAACTCCAGGCGGAGTCTTGATATATTTTCCATTGAAATGTTGGATGATGGCTTCACACTTCTCTGTTGACTCCATCCTATAGACGAAGGTAATACCACACGTTTAAAAAAACAAGCATTATGTTAACAGCAGCAGGTTACAAGGTATCATGCTGTGTGTTAATATTCCCACTGGGAGATGTTCTCCCCTCGCTGGCCACCAGAGGGCTCACTCACCATGAGAAATACAGAAACTTGTGCGACTGGATATTTTCTTCGAAGCGCATGAGGCTACGCCATTACTAAATCAACTTTAACCATCTGCCGTAAATAAAGCATAAATACAAGCTTATACCTGGCAAAGCCCACTCCTCGGCTGGTTCCGTTGGCGTCACGGAGGATGCGAGTGGAAATGGCCTGGCTGAAGGGCTTCAGCATGTTCTCCAGCTCCTGCTCGTCCATGGACATTGGCAGATTGGAGATGTATAAGTTGGTGGGGTCCTGCTCCTGTTGCTGTATGGAGAGAAGCCATGAGAGGATTAATGCACGAGGATGTGGAGCAGACAGAGCTCTTCGTTTTTCTAAGCAGAAGAACCAACTGCATTATGATGTCATGAGCCCTCCAACAATCAAGAGACACACAAAAACTGCCGGCCAAAGTTTATACAACCGTTTAACAGGAAGTGTGTGAGGTGTCTGATATGTGGAAGGGTGGCAGGTGCAGGACATTAGACAGTTAAAAAAAACAGAGAGAGACGGTAGAGGGTCTGAAGTCGGCGGATTTGATTTTGGCGTGAGCTGCAAGGATGACGTCTAATGAAAAGAGATATTCAGAGATGGTGGAGATAGTATTGTGGCTGGACATTAGCTGAACCTCTCTCTCATTTTGACTCTATTTCGGTCCCTTCGACTTTTACTCATCCAACCGGTTTCTTTTCTTCTTCACGCTCCTCTCTCATACTCCATCACCCTTACATTATTACCAAAAAGGGTAGAAGACAGGCCCATTGTGTGAGACTAGCCTCTTTTTTTTTTTACGAGGATGAAAGCGCAGGATCCAGGTAATGTGATATCAAAGCATAATTACATTTCAAATGGCTCTCCATCCATGGATGATCTGGAATGATTATGTGCTCTCGCTCGACGGAGAATCACAGCAGAGACAATTTGGACAAAGACCTTTGGAAATGATCTGAAGAACATCTAAAGCATTGTGCTATCATCGTCCCCACAAGGCAAACATTATCTGTTTCCCAGATCATGGTAATAATATGTCGCTTGCATTCAAGCAGTTATATTCATGTGGTAATCCCGACCTTGAATGCAGGCAAAGAGGCCATCTCTGTTGGCTTGCATAAATCAGGCAAATTATGCAGGTTTTTGAATTCTGAATTTGAAATTATTAGAGAACACCCTGATAGAAACTCCTAGAAGTGCCACAGTTTCATTTTATGCTTCCAAACTATTTGTAGGCTTTTTTTTTTTTTTTGCCTCCTGCTCAAAGAAATTTAATTTGAACAACAGCATCTTGTAAGATAACCAATCTGTATCACCCTCTAACCATTATGCATATTCATTATCTCAGAGTGCAGATGTGATTAAAAACCTCTAAATGCAGTGTGAATTAATTTCCATTTCATGAATAATGCATGTAATCGCTGCGACCTGTGGTGAAGGTGATTTCTCCTTCACCTTCCTCCTCCTCATCCTCCTCCACAGCCGCGCAAACTAGAGATGAAGCTCCAACCCATGAGAGCGAGAGCAGAGAAGACCTGCTGCGGTTTTCAACCCGCGAAGGAGTCAGAATGAGTCAGAGAGAAAATCTGAGGCAAACATAAGCCTTGTTGTAAACCCGAGTGAAGAGGTGAGTGAATCAAGTTCTTCTGTGAGAGGAGAATGTCAGTGATCCTGCTTACAGAGAGATCAGCTTTCCCAGGGTGTTGGTGGTGGGCGCGCATGGCTTGTGAGTGTGTGCCATAATCCGTTTGAGGCAAGGCTGGTGAAGTGCATGTGTGATTGTCAAGTGTGTGTGTGTGTGTATGCGTGTTGACAGGGCGGGTGGCTGGGCACAGGGCCCTGCTGACTGGGGAGCTGCTCAGACACTGAGTCAGATGCCACCAGGGAGAACAGACAGGTCCTTTGTACAGGAGCAGGGACACACTCCCTCAACACCGTCCCCACTATGAAGCACAGCACGCATACACATCATGTACATGTGTACACAAATGTACCTGTGTGCATCCACGCACCCTTGTTTGTGCACACACATATTCCACAGTGCTTTAATACCCATAAATACACTAATTCAAGCATACGCCCAGTACACCGCCCAGTACACCGCCCAGCAAACACACACACAAACTGGGGCGTAATTGGCTTATATTCCTGAACCGTGGCTCATATAACAACAAAAAAAAACATGGGGAGAGAGGGCAAGATAAAGAAAGAGCTTGCGACAGCTTTAAAAAGAGAAATTTATAAGCAGCAGATAAGGCTGAGGAACAACCTTTCTGCTGGAGGTTAATAATTCAGCACTTAATTTGTAATTAATAATTCATCCGTGAACTTTTTGCCGAGTCACTGTCTAAATGTCTGAAAGTTTTTCTTTTTTCATGTGCTGAGAATTGAACTCTGACCAATTATTTGATTTAAGCTGACACAAAGGCGTAAGCAATAAACCCTCCAAATATTGACATTTCAAGTGGAGCTCTTACCTTTGCCATCTGAGCCTGCACTCCACCCGCCTTCAGCGCCGTCACTGCCTTCTGAGCTGAGGCCAGACTGTCAAAGTCAACAAAGCCATAGCCTGCAGGGGCCGAGGAATACAGCAGGACATGCACGTTATGACAGTAACATATACAGCAAGACACTATGGACACAGGCGTGTAGTGTGAGCTCATGAAGCACTCATAGTGGGATCTGCATCTGAAGACACAGACCGTTAGGTTTGGACTGTGCTTCTTCACTGAGGACAGATGTAGAGTTATACAACACTGCCCATATTACCACACAATAACAAATACACATCTGTTAGGTAGGCAGTGTGAACCTTAACACAGTAAACCCTTGGAAACCGAATGCAAACAGATTGACTGAGAAGAGCGTATCAGCACAGTGTTGTAACTGCAGTCTGTAACTTTCCATGCGTTCAAACCACAGCGGAGATGAAAAAGCTAATTATTGTCACACTTTTCTTTTCATCTTTTTCTTGTTGATAAGCAGTGAAGATATTACCCTACAAGTTAAGTTGTTAATGAACATATCTATTTAATGAACCCATCCACTGAGGACATTAAAGTTAGAACCTCGAAGATTTCGATTTAAATAAATGTGTGTTGAGTCACTATCTATGGCCAAATGAGTTAACGCAATGGTGCACTGATGGAAGCACTTGCATTGGCGGTTTTACGGACTGGGAGTCTGTGGCGACATTTACCGGAAAGAAATCTCAAGTGAAAATCTCACAATGGAAATCTTCGAGATTGTAACTTTAAATTATAGAGCTTTGTGAAATAGACAGGCACAATCCGACAAAACATGGTGCATCTACAACCATGGAAAAATTATAATTTCCTTTCTTTTGACTATTGGTCATAAAAAAAAAAGCCACTGAACTTCTGACGGGCAATTTTCAGAACTTTCTGAAAATAATCAGCAGGCTTATTAACAATGAACATAATCGTTAGGTGCAGCCCTAATCCTAATATAACAATGGCATCTCATAGGAATGAAGTACAACAGACATTACTTTAACAAAGGTAGAACACTCTTTAAGTTACAAATACCTCTTGGCTTCACCGACTGTCATAACAAAAGTAATTTAAACATGGATGAATGATTCAAATGATACATGGGCAAACACATTTTCTCTCACCTTAACAGTTGCCATTAAAAAGGCTAAAGAACCTCTGATTCCTATACGAGCCTCTTTGTCTTCCGCTGACTTTGGGGGTTCTGGTGTTACTCGGTACATACATGGGTTACAAATAGTCTGTCTGTAATTTGAGTATTTATACAAAAGGAACTTTTTCCCCATTCTAGCTCATGTTACAATTCAACATAAAGGCCACACACTGAAATACTTTAGAGCTTGCTTTGCCATTTCTGTTTGAACCTCTGCTCGACAGTTCCTTTGAACCAGCTGATGCCTTCACGCCTCACCTTTGCACTTGTTGGTGGTCTTGTCCAGGATGGCCTTGGTGGACACGATTTTCCCATACCTGAAAAAACAGTAAGATTTACACTCAAGGATCGTCGTTGCACTGTGCGCTGAAAATAATGCCTTGTTTACATTTAATATTAGCACGCCGACATTTCTGAGGTTTCTCACTACTTAACAAAACTCTAAGGGATTGTGCTCCGTGATGACTGAATTATAATTCAGCCGACAGATTCTATGCAATGACACTGAATACAATTACACCATCTGATAATAAATTATGTGCATGGGGAAATCTTTAGAAAGGCGTTTGGCCATAAATTAAATATAAAATAATCTGAATAATGTCCCTTGGGTTGCTGCATGCTAGAAAAAAAAAAAGAAAAAAAAACTATAGATTTCCCATATTTTATTCATTCCTGCTCGCACACAGATGTCAATAGGGATCGTAACTCAAGGGGAATCCAACATGATGTGATAATATAGTCAAAATAAATGTCTCTGCTGCGTTTTCAGATTGCTTCACAATGCGCTATTAATACAAAAATCCTGCATTATCTATCCAGCTGGCCAGTCACTGCAGATGTATAGGATAGTGCCTGGCTCAGGCAAATGCTTGTGTGCGGCAGAGTGTCTATCGGTTCCCATCTCTCCAGGCATGTGCATGCAGTGTAATCTGATATGCCTCTCCTTGGCTGTCCTGTCCAACGCTGGCTCCCAGCCATACTCTCATTCTACTAACCAGCTTCTCTCGGCAGCGTTCTGCCCTCCACTGGGTCTTAGTGCCTCTCACAATGCAATCCAGCGCTCATCCACTGACACTGCACCACTGCCACATAAAACCCAGGCTACAAGAGTCACTTTCAAAATATATGTGTATCTATTAGTAAGGATTATATGATGACCTGCTAAAATTGTAATCTGTCAATTAATCTGTTGGATTACTCCAAATTGCAAATGAAAGTGTTTCTTTTAAATTCATTTAGGATTACTTTCCCAGCAATCGGTAAATCTTTATTATTTTACCAAGGTGGCTTAGGGTCATATGTAAAGTTGTATTTAGTGGGAGAATACAACAATTCTAAATATTACAACAGTAGCTGTATCTATCCAATTTCAATACAGAGCAATGCAGGAAGAGCAAACCATCATTGGTTTGCTCTTAAAATAGTTTTTATCATCCAAGTTCACATTATGGAACTCACTCCCTCTTTCTGCTTGATTATATCAATCCACTGAAACTACTCAGTGGCTTTTAATAATTATCTGTGATTATACCCTACATAAAAAAAAAAAAAAAAAACACTTTCATAGGTTCTCAAAAAAGTTTTTTTTGAATTGACGTTGAAGGCATCACAGGGAATTGTGATTGTATTAGGTTTTAATCATTTATCCTACACTAATTCTCTGCAAATTGAACCCACCCAGAGTGGGTTAACCTCCTATGTAACATTACTATTTCATGGTGCATTTATGATTTAAAGCCATAAAATGCCACCAACTGGACAGAATGGATGCCAACATTGTCTTCCTATATATTGTCCTATGCATCATTACTGATGGCACACAGCAATCTCACCAGTATAAGACTTCACATTATGACTAGCATTTAAGCTCCCCTGCACTCCCCTGCTTACACAGTTGAGATGCCCGTTTACTGAATTGCGCTCAAAGGCCTCGGACTACGTGATGCAGAGCGAAAAGAGGAGCTGGAGACTCAGCCATGTGTGAGAGAGCACAGCATAGTCCAGCCCGATGTCCATCCATGGTCAACCACCAGAAACAGTCCAGGGCAGCAGCGAGGCACCCAGAGAGACAACTGCAGGGGCCGGAGATGGAGATGGAGAACCCCCCCCCCGTCCTCGCATCCCTCGCTCCCTACACAGTACATCTCAGAGCATGCATACAACAACTCTGAGAGTGGGGGAGGGGAGCTTTGAGAGTGTTGTGTCCAGAAACTATGCACACATTTGCCGTTCAAACTTGAGTCAAACTAAGTCTAAGTCAAATTGCCTCCATGACTTGTCTTCCTACTGTTTTACATCGTCATCTACAAGCATTTCCCCTCTTAACTATTATTGGATACAGTATCCTCTCTCCGTCTAGTTAAATCGAGAATTACACTGGCCTTAATGTGTCCTGCTAAAAGACAAATTTCATGCACTGATTTTATCTGCTCTGTAAAAGCAGAAATATGAGAACTACCCCCACAGAACACCACCTGACACACAAACCCTGAACTCCATTCACTCCTCCCCCTCTGATTCTCTTCATTCACCCCCTTCAGCCCCCCTTCATGCTATTGCCCTTGTTTGTCTTTCCCTTTCCCCTGGGCTTGCCGTTTCCTGTCGGGTTGGGCAGCCTCATGTGAGCCATATCTTCCAGACAGCTGTAAAATAGCAGGCCTCTCCCTCCCTCTCTCCCTTATTCAATTCCCTCTTTTCCCTCCCTTTCTCTTACTACTCTCCTCTGCTCTTCTGGTCCTCATCACCGGGCTCCTGAATTCAATTAAGTGAACCCAGACCATTCATCTCAGCCCTACTTGTTTTGATGTCTTCCACTGAAGGCCTAACAAACATATCAGATGGATTGGATGATGCTGTTTTTTGATGTGTGACAACATGCTGGCCCACAACAGAGTTTTCGAAGACTCACACTCACGCTGATGAACAACATAGTGGGTTATTTATAGTGCAGAATATGACTTTGAATAAGGATAGCGTAGTATAATTCTCATTATCCTGTTTGATAATCTACAATGCTAAAGCGCAGAGGAGCAATAACTCATGCCGGTCAAAAATAAGGAGCAATTACGGAGACATACAGCAAGAATTAGCGTGAGAGAGGGAGACTAAACATTCTGTACCTAGTTGTTGGAAAGTCTGTGCTTAGCTGTGCCAAAATGAAAGGTCTTAGTTTGCTGCCAAAATGATTGTTGGTTTTTCCACAGGGCCACTAAATGATGGGCCTTAAGAACATGTTGATGAAAATGGGGCCCTCTTATTCGCTCCAGAAATACCTGCCACGGTGTGTTTTAGCATTTATGTGCATTTATAGTGTAAGGAAGTCATGCAAGTATGTAGTCAGGCAATCCATGATGCATTCAGCCATCATCCATCCATCCATGCACCCAACACTCTGCTGTATCTTAATCTTAATCTACTGCAATTTTAACCTGGTTCATGTGCGCAGCCGGCTGACAGAGAGAGATTTATTTGATGTACACGTGAAGTTGGAGCAATTGGTTTTTCGGGTGACTTACGGCTGGCAGAGTTTGACCAGATCCTGGTCTGTGGTTCCTGGGTGGAGGCCGCGGATGTACAGGTTGGTTTTGCTCAGCTGCTCTCCTCCACAGCTGCTGCTGCCATTGCTGATGGAGGTGGTGGTGGTGTTGCTATTGTTGTTGGGGCTTGGAGGAGCCATCTGATGGTTGGAGGGGGACACATACGTCTGCTGCAGAAGAAATACAGGGTATATTCAGATTTGGTATGGTATACACTGATGCAGTAGCTAACTGGATATTAAGCAAGAGCATCTGGTTAATGGTCTACTAACTGACTTGCTCAAACTACACGCTTATTAGGACAAAGTCGATTAGAGACAGAATTAGCCAGAACATTAGCAACAGTGGCTGGCTGAGATGAGATGGATATGAAGGAAAATAATACAGTGAAATAAATATAAACATGAATATTATGCAATTAATATATCCAAATAGATATATGAGAAAGAAAAATATGTGAGGTTACAGAATGTAACATCAAAAGAATGAGCAAAGATAGGTGCCCATATTCACATTAAAGGGTCATACGTACAGAGTATCTTTGCATGTGGGTGTGATGATGTGTAGACAATCAATCAATCCATTTTATTTGTCACATGTAATCATAAAGGTACAATTTCAGGGAAATAGTATCCCGCCAGTTCATTCAATTTGTGCATGTAAAAAAAGAGTTTAAAAGGGTTTAAATGTATCAACGCAGAGATGGGAATCAGAGAAATAAATGAGAAAATAACATCACTTTACTGTAATGCTGCCTTTAAAACCACAAAAAGACAACAATCTAAGATATCTAGTCTCATATTATAGTATCAATATAATATTGATATATTGCAAAGCCCTACCCTACAAGTCAATGTTCACTACCAGTCTGCAAAAAAAATGAAGGAAAGTATGATCCAGTCTTTAATGTAAGATTTAATATCTTAATAGACTAGCAGTTAATAACTAATTCCTTAAGACAATCACACCCTGTCATCAGGGACCTCAATGCAGGTATTTCAGACAATATTTCTTTGTCTGCAACACATTTGCAACTGTTCTGTAGCAATACTGACCTTACCCTACATTATTGTTGCCTGTAAACATATTTTACATTCATTCAAGCTGGGAAACATCATTGTTTAACCGCTGTGTACACGTTACACTGATTATCATGGAGGTCTATCACAGGTTGTCTGTACGAAACACAATATAGACGTTGGTTTGAGTGGAAATGTTGAGAGCTTTCCTTCATTACTATATCTTTAAGTGTGCCATTTAAACTGACCTACTTTTGAATATTATAGACATTCAGAGAAATGCTACTTTTGGCAGTAAATGTAAACTGTAAAAATGTATAGCATACATGGGAACTGCGCTTTGCCTATCTTGTGACGACAAGTGAGCCTATTTAAATGTTAAACCAAAGCGTATAACATTCAATCTGGTTGGAATTAAAGCTGCAGAGCTCCCCACTGCTGCATAGAGGCTTTTATGTTGTGGCTTGAAGCTGGACGTTTTTTTATGAACCGTTTTCATTGGGAGTATTTGTAACGGTTCCAATCCAAACTGTTCACGGGCAGATCTGTGGATTATCAACTGTAACCAAGACATTGTTTCTGGAAAGAAACATTTACATTGGCTTTTGCAAATGAAGTTTTTCAGTGCTTTGAGCAGCAACAAAAACACATTTTATTCACCAATATTGACTTGGGGTGGTGGCAAAAATATCAAAGCCTAAACTATCTGAATGCTTTTTTTTTTTTTTTTTTTGGATGAACTGACCTATTAAGTGAATATGATTTGAAGGTTAAATATCTTTGCCACGTCTCTCCAATCATAGTATATCAACAATGTCAGCAAATATATGCCTATGTTCAATTTGATGCACTTGTGCCTAAACTTCACATCTGCTCAGCTGATTTCCTGACCTGGCAGTTCAGTATGCCACTGTACACTACTCAAGAATGTGTAAGTATGAAAGGAGCAGTAGGCTATATGTAGATACTCCACTCACCTCAACGCATACATGCAATGAGCATATCATTGGTTGTGCCCAGATATGTTCATCAGCAAAAATGTACCCACATATAAAACAGGGACAAGGAATCCTAAACGTATGTGCAGATGTGTGCATAGACATAATACATTTATGCGACAGCTGCTTTAGATGATTGCATTAAAACATCCAGTTAACACTATGGGCCATGGAGCAAACTAAATATGGAAGTAAAATGTCAGCTAAATTTGGCCTTGGTGTTGCCTTCCTCCCAGTGCTGGTGGAGGAGACACTGTTTGATTAGTTAGGGTCAGCAGGCTCGGCCCCAGGGAACAATGGGATGGCTTGTTGGACACCACAAGGTCAGCACTGGACCACCAGCTTATTAACAGAGAGGGAGTTGTCAAAAGACTGCGAGAATCAAGCTAATTATGACCTCTCTATTTCTCTCTGCGGTGAATATCTTCTCACCAGCGAGCACAAGTTGAATTCCAGAAACGCGTAACTATGAAGGAACATCACATCTCACACAATTAAGACTAAGATTTTAACGTTTAAAATGAGATCTGAATGTTTGTTTCATACTCACAACGTTTGCAGTCTAATTCATGCAATGCCGCAAACTTAAAATACATTCGGAGACACACTGATTCAGATCCGGTGGATGTGTTCACTCTGAAAATGTCTGAACAAAAAGCTCAAGAAAGAAAAATCAACCAATCATGTGCGCGACAACAAACCACAACCAATCCACTAACAGAGCTCTTACTAGCCGCGTTTTTATTGGTCAGTCGACACCATCGGTCAACACTGAAGTTCAACGACGACGCAAAATCGGTAGCAGGGAAACGAGATTATGTTGCATTAATTTGAGATAATAACGTTCGCTAGGACTTTTTGCGACGTGTCATACAATATAAACTCACAAACCATGTGTTCCCCGGCTGTGAAATACTTTAGCAGAAGAAACAGCTTCGCTAACATTTAGCGTTAGCTAGCTAGCTAGCTGGATGTCCTGCAATGAAAGGTAGCTAGCTCGCTTTTAACACTGACGTTAGATGCACAAATTAAATGTTTTTTCCTGTCTAACGTTAGTTCACGCTCTTGACACTTTTTCAAAACTTTGTTGAACATTAAGCTACTAGCTTAAACTTTAAGTCCCTTTCAGACTTGCACTATGTACAACTTTAATAATGTGACTTCATGTTATAGTTGAAGGAAACTACTTCGACTCAAACAAGACTTTGAAATCACGTTTCCGGTTTGTGAAACTTTTATACTGTACGATACAAAACAGTAGAGATGAATATCAAACCAAGTTATATAGCCAGCTGATGTCCGATCCAGGCAAGATTATAAAAAATGTATAAATGTACAATTATTAAATATGCATTTATTCCCTAATGCTGAGTCATTTTTAACTGACAGCTAAATCCTAAATACAGGACAAATGTGTATTCTGATATCTCTTATTCCTTATGCATATATAATACATATAAGTTGTATATTTGTATTATAGCAACATCCTTTCAGCCACTATTGACATGAGCGGCAAGACCAACAGCTCTTTTGCTAGTTTTATTGTATCTACGCTACCCAGCTTCCAGATGTTTTTCTAAACTGTCAAGGAATCAGCCTTCAGAACTTACACTAGTCTTTTTAGTCAAGCTGAGAAAATCACAGTGACTCACAGAGCCCATTCATCTCGGCGCTCTTCTCTAATCTCCCTCTCTTCTTAAGCATCAATCTGTTTGTTTTTCCACAATCACAGCCTCTTCCTGTGCTTTCCCTTGCCTTCACTGTAGGTGGCCCGCACAGACTATCAGGAGGGATGCACCTGCAGAGGCCTGGGGAGATAGGATCTGACGGGAGACCGAGTCCGGGCCCAAGCCGGGCTAGTGAGGCCTGTCTAATTAGGATCTGAGCTTGTTAGCGGAAAACACTAATCCCTCTCATGTGCTCTCAAGTCAGAAGGTAGTGTCTCATTAAGACCGCTCTGCTAGGCTCCTTCTGAGAAAAAGATGGCAGTGAATCAGAGCCACACCTACTCCCCATCTGCCCCAGCTCCAGGTGTTTCTCCACCCATGTAAGGTAATGCCAAACACAGGGCAAACTTGCATTCAGAACACCACAAATGCAGTTAGAAAAGGGAAGGTCGTAAATGTGCATGATTGGGGATCACAACTCACTTTTTTTTTTTCCGCTTGTAAGGTTGCACACCCGCTAAGTTTGTCTGTTCCCAAAATCCTGACCTCCTGCCATTTTACTGATTTCCTTCCTACTTGTTACTGGGCAGTCAACAGCCGCCCACATGTCTGTTTACACTGTTCCTTACATGCATCACAGTCTCATCTCTGAGCATTCTTTGCATTCCTCCGAAATACACAAATGTTTCTGTGTGGGGGACATGTTTTGTTTTTTAGGCTTTTAGTTCAAGCTGTTCCATTCCTAGAGACATCACAGCTCTGTGGGAACTGATAATTACGGGAAATCCTCCTGTGCACATACAACATACACACATTTACAATTTAACAATTGATAAATGAAAAAGAAAAAAAAAATGCATTTATTTTCAGTATATTAACAAATGAATCCTAATCTGTCTATGATCAATTGATGCTCAGTTGCTTCCACCCGCTCTACTACTACTTTCTGTACAGAGAAGCTGGACAAATATACAGTCCTCACATCCCAGTTAATGTCACAGAGTATGCTGTTATAGTTACAGTATGATAAATCAGCTTTGTATTATTATTATTATAGTTGTGCAAGAAGCATAACCAGTAGAACTGCAGCAAATGGCCAACAGCTTGATGCAGAGAAAGGTAGTGCGCTCAAGGCAGCAGCTGAAGACTGATGAGGTGATTACAGTTGGAGAGAGCAGAGGTGACGCCTGGAGGGAGCGCAGGTGACTCAAGGACTTTTTCACCCGAGAGAGAACAGCGAGTGCCAAGTGAGGCAGGATGTATGCATTTAACTCTAAAGTAAGAGCAGAGCTATGAGTCTGACTGTCTGGCGCTTGAATGATACACAAACATTTTGTGAAACTGATTATAATAATAATGTTAGAGAACAATCTAACAAAATCTACTTACGGTCACATTTATTTATTTCATTTAATTATCTTTATTCCAAGATAAGCGTGTAGTTGCCTACAAAACTCTAGGAAAGATTATTATATAATTTTAAAAAGTGCCAAATGTATTCAATATTTTAATAAGCTCCAAAATAAAATGCATTTTGCTTATCGTTATCAACATAACGGTACTTTCCATTACCATACAGTAGCATTTCAGTAATGCACACGTCAACTGCTTTGAAATCTCTATATTTCGAAAACAGTTATTACTCATGCTATGCAACAAGTATATGTTTACAAATACATGACATATTGTATCTTGAATGAGAGAGAAATATCTGAAATGTGGAGTCCTACCTGCTTGGCTAAAGAAACTTTAAAAGGTACCGTGGAAAAGATCATAGTGTAACAGACTAAATTTCTTTATATTATATTTCTGCAGCTGCAAGACAAACCGTGCAAGGTAGGAAAATAAGAAAAGTGATGAAAATCCTTGGCGTCCTGTGGCTAAAAGGTGAGAATTCTCCTTGCTCTCCTTCTCCTCAGTCCAGTTTCATTAAAAAGTCTAAACAGACAGTTAAAAAGTCTATTTTCAACAGGTATCAAGCATCCTTAGGAGAGCAGAAATTCTTCAGACAAGGGATCAGTTAGGAGGAATGTTCAGACTCTCTTCTTCATGTGAACTGAACCACTGACAGACAAGAAATCAAGGTATGTGAAACACACAGGGGAGGAAAAAAAACGGACGCGGGGAGTTAATCGAAAGCAGAGGAAAGGGGGGGGGGATCTCTTAATCCTTTTCTTTTCTCCGCCCTTTTCCCCGTAGTAAAAGACAGACCAGGGGTTACCACTTGACGTTGGATTTACAAGTCTTTCCTCTGTGTGACTTTGGTGCTTTAACAATGCGAAATGTGTAGTAAAAAAAACAAACATGTATATGTCTTTTTTCAAGGAAAAGGTTTGAGTTTGCAGAGTCCTCTCTTGAAAGCACATTGTATGAATCCAGGATTCCAGGAATTCCAGGTCATTAATTTGAGCAATCTGAATTTCTGCCAGCCGCAAGGCAGGGAAGGGAATAACACAAGGGAAAGGGTAGGTATTTGATTTCAGCTTTGTTCAAACGTTATTCAAGAAATTCAGAGTCAGGCATGGACATACTTCACTTAAGACACATTTTGGCATGACATCTGCGTAGTTTAACGATTAATTCAAGAACCGGCACTCAAAATGCTCCAAATGAACTATTTCACTCTGTTGCTGAAAACAGTCCTGTGTAATCCGGTATTTTCTATATGTCCTAGAATTTAAATAAATCTATATAGTCTGTGCAGAAAAGGTGGTCGAACAATGTCACCCCATGAATTATTCACACGGAAAGAGAAGCTAATCAACATTAGACCTTACATATTGATCCAGCTCTGTTGCCCAATGCTCTATAACTGATCTTTAAAAAAACCATACAGCCGCATATATTACATCTACATTCGTCTTATTACAGGGGCTCTGTTACTTTCCTCTTTTCCAGAGTGGCCATGCAAAACCCTCTCAGTCATCATTAGTAGGACTGAAGGGGTGGGGCATATCGGTACGCGTAAAAGAGGAGAAAAAAAAACTTCGCTAACTTGTGGTTAATTCAATGAAAACATGACCTAAACATTACGCAGTCGATTCAACCCCCACGAATTCACATTAAAGTCGAATATAATTAGCCTTTCTCAGCTAGTTCCCAGCCGTACGAGCATCTACAGCGCATTTATAAGCTGTTCCATACGTGCGGGCTAGATGTAGGAAGGGAACAGCGACCGTATCGGGAAGGGAAAAAAAACCGAAAGCAAACTGTTGTAGTAATCTACAGGCAACAACGTAACGGGGCCCGTGTTAGTTCGTTACAATGTAGCAACGACATTTAAAAAAAAAAAAAAGCCGGGAGGCAAGAGGTAGCGACGGCAAGTAAGAGTTTAAGCGTCGCATGTGATCCACTTTCAAGGACACTGCAGCTTAAACAGTCGAGCCGCTTTTAACTGAAGGGCTCGAACAGCAGCGCATCGACAAACGACTCACTGTTACAGAAAGAGAGAGGGCAGAAGTAGGCTGCGTGTGTTGTTATTTACCTTCTTGATGTGTTTGCCGGTGTAGCCGTTGTACGGGTTGAATCCTGTCCTTGGCGGCACAGAGAGCAGCATTTTTACGCGGCGCCGTGTCCGGAGGAGCGGAGAGCCGAGGCAGTCAGCTGACGTCAGCTCGGGAGATTCAGCCAGGAACAGCCGTAGTGATTGGAGTCGCTCTTCCCAGCACTCTGATGTGCTCCACGCACTCCACTGGCTATATGCTCATCCCTTTATCTCAGGGTTTCATGGCCACAAGCCTCCCATCCGACCTTTAAAGGATATTAAAGGAGATAAATACCCGTATATGTTGCTGGACTGATACAATCATTTATATCCCTGTAGAATTCAGGAGTTGGTGAATAAATGCAGAGAAGCAGATGTGTGTACCAGTCAGGCGTGGAAATTGTGATTTTGAGACTTTGTGCAAAATCAAGTATGTGGCCCCGTTCCCGTCAATACTTTTTAGCAGCTGGTTTTAGTGTCAGGCTAAATGAGCTTCAGGTCAAGAGGCAAGAAGCACCAGAAGTGAATAAAGGAATAGCCCACTACTATGTCCTGAGATGAAAGTGAACATGGTCAACTGTGACCTTGAAGTACTTTTTGTTTTTGTTTTTTTTGTTTTTTTTTAAATCTTACTTTTGTCCTGATAAAGGGCGACGTGGCTCAGGAGACGGAGCGGTCATCTAGTATTTGGAAGGTTCTTGGTTCGATCCTGGGCTCCTCCAGAGAGTGTTGAAGTGCACTTGAGCAAGACACTGAACCCTTAACCACTGAGCAAGTTGACACTTTGCCTGGCAGCCTACGCCATCAGTGTGTATGTGTGAATGTTGTGTTGTGCTGGTGTGGTGTAAAGAGCTTTGAGTGGTCAGTAGGGTTAAATCAAGTTCAATTACATTATATTCTTATAGCATATTCTTCCTTAATTCCTTTATTTCAATTGGAAAACTGTAGTTAAAGGCAAATGAACTGAATCGGCTAAACTTTCAGAAGAATTGTGTTCAGAGAAAATGTAGTTTGCATACAAATATAGATGCAGAAGGTAACATAGTGTTCATTTCTCCTGTGTAAAATCATGAAATATCCTAAGAAAGTGTAAATAAACAAATGACCTCATTTTCATCAAGTTTTATTGATTCTGTCAAAAAAAGAAAGTATTTTCAGCAAGTCTTTTATTTCTCAGTTTTTGTCGTAATGACAATTCAAAGTTTAATTATTAAAGTTCAAACACAGCTCCTAATCCTAATACTAGGACTCCAGTTACTATGGTAGCTCAGTCCGTTGGAACTTGGAACTGGAGGGTCGCCAGTTCAAGTCCCTCAATGGACCAAGTATGGAGTGTGGATTGGTACTTTGAGAGGTACCAGTTCACTTCCTGGGCACTGCTTCCTCCTTGAGGAAGGCACTGGACCCCCACACTGCTCCCCGGGGGCTGATAATATAATACTAGGATGGGTTAAATGCAGAGTCTACTTTTCACTGTCTGTGCTGTGCTGTGTACATGTGTGTGACCATTAAAACCACATGTGTGTGACCATTAAAAGAGGATTCAAAATCCTCAATTTCCATTTATTAGTGGAGCGTGAGCTCCTAAAGACTTGAAACAACAACATAAATGTTGTTGTTTCAAGTCTTTAGGAGCAAGAATCTCTCAGGCATGCACACAGGTTCACCTCCAAAAAGTTATTAAAACCATTTCAGTTTGAGCTGATCTAGGTGATACTTTAAATGTGTTAAGTCAAGGTGTGGAGGAAGGCACCCAAAGCAAATCTCGGCCCTAAAAAAGCTAAGACTGAGCCTGGGCATCTGATACCGACAGGAAAAACAAGTAATCATAAAACTATGTTATTTTATAAACTACAATGTCACATCCTCATTATCTTATATTGGCCATCTTTTTAATTGTGACCCCCGTTTATATGTTTGTTATCAAAATGTATTTTAAAGGTAAAACAAAGTAAAAAATAATGTAAAAAAATGTAGATTATTTGAATTCAACCAATACTGGCATCCTCCTTCATTTTGGCTTTTAGTGAAACAAAGCAGATTTATCTCCGAAGGGTGGAAATGCTTTGAAACAGCAAATAAACCATCATGGCACTCTAAACAAATGCCATTTATGGATAGTTATTCTCTAAATTCAATAAGAGAAGAAAGTGAAATTAAATTTCCCAAGTTTGTTACATAATGCTACTTTTGGAGTAAACTTGTCATATTCATCAGACATATTTGTGTCAGTGAAAACCTGAAAGTAATGCTTTCTTGAAAATATGCTATAAAATAAACTATATAACTGAGTCAGAGTTGCTCTTGCATCCCTCTGCCAGTTGTTACGCTTTTAGTTGGCTCATCATATGAATAAAAACAGTGTTTTTATCAACAGATGTTGCTTGGCAACTAAATCCCCCGCCCCTTTTCTCACGTCTTCTGTACCCTGACTGATTAGCCCTCAAGTTTGTAGAAAACATATGCAATTGTTTATTCAGCCATACAGTGTGTTTTTCTAGTCTTTGCATTTGCATAATGCATCTATAACCGCACAATTCAGCAGCATGGAAAGACAGGACAGGCATATATACTTAAGTTGATCTAGATGCACAAGGGATTTCATCCTGATTTCATCATGACTGTCTAGTCAGACAGACTGAAGAGGCTGAATTCATAATCTCTATCTTTCTCTCTGTCTCCCACACACATACATTGACACAATGTCAAAACTTGATGCATTGGCTTAATTTGCATAAAAATAACATTATTCTGCATTGCCATCATTCTCTCCGGCCAAATATTGACGCTTTTTCAGCTGGGCCGTTTTCATACCACAATTAGGTCACTAAGAGTTGTTCACTCCCGCCGTTTCAATCGATGCAATGTTTTGATATGTGTGTGCAAGTGTTAAGCCAGATGGGCTGCGAGCTCCACAGAGCTCAAGGACAGTTTGGGGAGTGACTCAGCCAACACACATTGTGAATTCACCAGTAACGGGAATAGTGGGGCCTTTGGGGAGCTGTGGGTTTTTGGATAGGGTTTCCTGCACTAATGAATAGAAGAAGAAAAAATCTTATTTGATTGCAATTGCATACTACAATGTAACTGTGTTGATCAAGCAGTTTAATCTAGAGTTGAAGTATGTGTTCTGGTAGAACAACCAAAATATTACATAAAATAACACCTGCATTATCTACAAATCTAAGACGCCTGTGAAAATGTCATGCTGAACTTTGTGTTGGACTGGGGTTCTGGCTAGTGGGTTGGGTGGGGGAGGGTTTCAGATGGGGGAGAAGTGAGTTGGGGTGAGTGATGAGGGGGGTTAAGAGAACACAGGCCGCTGGTGCATGCTCTGCATTCCTCAGGTGTTGTCAGCATAGCTTGCTCAGTAATTACCTCTCTGTGAAAACATGCACAAAGCCACACTTTACTAGCAAGCTGAGAGGCAGCAACCAAGAGAGGCTGTTAGGGGAGATGTCAGAGACAGATGGGAGTACATTTATATTCACATTTAGGCTAAATATGAGCTGGAGTGGTTTTTTTTTCAAGAGAATGAGTGTGCCAGGGTAATATTCGTTGAAAAATCACAGGCATGGCGTACTTCATGAATGCAGTGTAGCTACAGATGCAGAGTGAGACTGTGAGGGAGTCAGGAGCTTGATTTATGCAGTAATCCATCTTCTCTCAAGGATATGGGCAGGTTGGGTAATGAATGTAGCCAAGCGAACCATGTTAATCTAGTAGTGTGATACAGATGTACGGTTGCAAAGTTGGTGGTCAGCCTTCATACATATAATCTTTACAGGGAATATATTCTTATGATCCTCCCTCTGCATGCTGCTTTTCATTGTTTCTCTCAGATGTCATCACTTTCATCATTGACACCACTGTCACAGACGAAGCAGGTTCTCCCTGTCTGGGAACTCTTCTCTCTCTCCCTCTTCTGCCCCGCTCCGTCTCCTTGGCTGGCTTGCTAAAAGCTGAGGGATTGTGTGCAGATGTGCCTGGAGAGAGGCCAGCCCCCTCTGCCCTGGGAGAACATGTGGTCCGGGAGTGTTTACGCTGGCACTCTTTCAAGCTGTCTCCCACACAGCATGCTGGCGTCTGTCTCTCCTGGATGACAATGCTCAACCCTCCTCTCACAAAGGGGGCATTCTCCAGTTGAGGTGACACCAGCGCTCATGTTGATTTACTGTGTTGACAAACAGAAGAGGCAGCAATGTAAAGAAAAAGTAATCTAATTCGATGACATAAAAAATTGTGTTTTCCGAATGGCAACTTTAATGAAATAAACGTTCAACATAATATTTTCCCCCTAACCTTCTCCGTATATATATATATATATATATTCTGTTTCGATGCTCGGAGTGAAAATATGTGTGGATTCAACAGATATCCAGACACCTCAGGCTTGTTTTTCACAGATTCTCGACATACTTCACATTCTCTCCTGTGATTCAGGCTCTGGGTAAACATCTGTAAGCTGAAAAGCCCTGAAAGGCACGCTTATTCTTAACACCAGTGGCAGCAAAGTTATTGTAAATTGTGTGAAATACACACCTTTTTTCTTTAGTACCCATGATTAAATGGCAGTGGGAAAAGGAGACACTCATTGCATAATGCCGTAGACATAGAAAGAGTCATTTATGAGCATTTCAGTTACAGAATGGCTGCGGCGGAGACAAATATCCTCTCAAGTTCTCTTTATAACCAAATGTCTTTGATCAGAGCTTACTCAGAGGATGTGCCATGTAAGATGTGCCAAACATTGCATTAAATTGTTGGAATCTTTTTGTTGTGTTAGTGAAATGAGGTACAGTCTACATTTCTCTCTGGTATGTAAGTATTCAGTGCCCCCTGCAGGTTTGGATGGTTTATGAGTCTACCCAATCACAGCTCTAAAGAATAATTTCACAACTAATTTACATTATTAAGTTTGCACTTGCCTTGTGAAAAATATTTTAATAAGGTGATTGTCATTAAAGCCACCTATATTTTCCTGTAAGGGCCACTTTTCTCTTGTTAACTTTTTCATATTTGATGTCACAATGTTTTTTAATAGCCAGATCCAGCTATCCATATAGTTCATTTGTTTTCATACTCAAAACAGTGCATAATGAATGGATAAAATGCAGGCTTACAAACTTTAAAAATCTCTCTAGCTTTTAAAAATATTGCTTACCTATCTGAACTCCAGATTGATTGTTGACTTTACAGTATGGCTTTGGCAATCAGGCAATACAATATATATATATATATATATATATAAAACTGAAGATACACAGTGCCCAGCAGTGCTCTTCTCCTGGGTGCCAGCTGTTGCAGGGTAAACCACAGGAAACCAAAAGAAATCAAAGTTCCAGCGCTCACCTGGAGTTTAGGATAGACACTATTATATATAATATATATAACAGATAAAAACAAGAAGGAGCAAACTACGCATATCCTGGTGTGTGGTGGAACTTTGATTTATTTTGGTTTGACATATTTGTTTTGTGAATAATTACCTTCACTTGAAGATGGGAAGACTATAGAAGCATTGTACATGCTCATCCAAAAACATGTAGCCATTTCTTATTTTGATTTACCACTAGGGGGCATGCTTTAGTGCAGAATACAGAGGTAGAAGGGCCTAAGCGCGCGCGCACACACTTCATATAACTGTAACTGTCTCGCTGTGCTTTTCTATCTACATGTGCAACTCTGAATGTGTGAGCATGAGAAGACAAAGCCAGTGTTAATCACAATTAAAAAATTGATATTTGTGATTTCTCAACAGTGTGATTGAGATAAACAAACACATAAATATTATAGGCTGTCAAATGTTAACTTGGTTAAACGGATTTGTATATTTCTTACTGTCTTAATCTTTAAATGTAGAGGTAGGTAATTGATAAATATCCTAGATTTGACCCTCTAACCAGATGCATACCTATAACTGTTGATTGGGAGGGAAAAACACATCGAGCATGTCATTATGTCACAGGTGTTTACTTGACTTTGCAGTATTATCATTACTCGTCATTATTTCATTTTGTAACAACAACATTTTTTTTTTTTTTTTTTGAAATCAGGAGTCTGTAGAAATATTGAACCAACATGGCTGATCCCAGAGCGCCAGTTGCAGGCAGCGCCGCCTCTCTCTCCCACCTCCACGGCTGATAAAAAAGCGCATGAAATAGGAGAAAAGGAGGTGTGTTAGGGCATGCGCAGACGGTGCTCGCCGCTTAGTTATGCCATTTTTTTTTCGAGGAGCCGAGCTTACGTCACAGGCTCGTCCACAGTGCTGGAGCTTGAGATTCACCATCCACTCATGCAACCACAAGCACAGGGAGGCATTGGCGCTCCGAGGGGAAAAAACGCTTTTACTTTTTAATTTTTCTTTTTAGTTTTTGTCACGGAATGAGCTGAGCGGAGCCGGCGGCTGCTGCAGTGCTTTTGGACGTGCGGACGATTCTGGTGGCATGGTGTGGTGAACGGAGACCCCAGCAAGCACTGAGACACAGAGGTTACCCAGTGCATCATGTTTGAATGCCGATAATCAATTAGAAATATATATGACTGTGCTGCTGCATTGCCTATAGCCTCGCCGGGCTGTAGCGAGACTCCTTTTATTGCTGAAGACGGTCTGAAGCGGACACCGTGCTGAGGGTGCAACTGAACGGACAATCGCACCCGGACCATTGAAGGGGTTCGGATGAGGTGGTTGATCGGGTTGTTAGGTTTTAGAAATCCAGCCAACTTTTCCTCTATTCCTTTCTAACAGCAGTGCCACCGAGCATTGCTCAGGAGATGGCGATGAGGTTGTTCTACTTGGGATTTATACTCTGCTTGGAGATCATATCTCCTAACGGTGCAACCGTAGGTAAGACGCCTGTTGTGTTATCTTGCATTGTGATACTCGGGAAAGCATGACCACTTCCCCCCCCCCCCCCCATGCAAAGCATCTGTGCACAGGCCTATGTTCACCAGAGTTGTAGCCAACACAGAAAATAGGTTGCCTTCACAATAACAGTGTGCCAACAGCAGTCTTCTCAGATGAAGAGCTAGATATTTTAGGAAAGCCTTTCATCATACCGCACAAATAAGCAGCGTGTTGATTTTGGCCTAACATCAGTCTGCGTTTTTTTTTATTTTTTTTTTTTTTATAAAATAAAAGCAGTACCCCTGTTTGAGTAGACAGAATAGGCCTGTCTGCAAGGATGGCAGATAGGGGGGTTATTCACTGTCTGAATATCCAGCATGTTAAAGGCAACACTTGCATGAACGATCCATTTCCACAAAACGACATCATTTCTGATTGACTGCGACAAAATGGCTATATCCCCTCTTCTTTTCCCCCCCAACACAAATACAATCCCTCATGTATATTGTCTGTCTGGCTACAGCTGATAGCTACAATTCAGACCAAACGGGCTGTTGTTTCAAGGGAAAGAAGAAGGGGGGAAAAAAAAAAAAAGCAGCAGGCTTTCATATAAAACCTGTGGGAGCCATTGGTCAGATCAGCTTTCATGTTTGTTTTCAGTTCCTCTTCGCACATGAAAACAACAGTTGTGTCTGCTCGTAAAGGTGTAATCTTAATGGCGCGGCTTGTCCCGACGTGTAGCCTCAGTGGCTGCCTGGGAATCACAACTTATTAGTGACAGCCAGGTACTGTGTGCTAGTGAACGGAATAGTGATCGTGTTACGTCCCCGGAGCTCCTTAACCCTCCCGAATCCCTGATAGTTATAATGAGACATTAAATGCACCATTG
Source organism: Bovichtus diacanthus (assembly GCA_943590825.1). NCBI lineage: Eukaryota > Metazoa > Chordata > Actinopteri > Perciformes > Bovichtidae > Bovichtus > Bovichtus diacanthus. Next base: position 2,481,156 of record CALSBV010010214.1, read on the forward strand.
CTCTTGTGACAATGCATTGCAGACCTGTTGAGCAAACGGCCTGCTTTTCTTATTTCTTGAGCACCTGAAGGTACAAAATGTCACACATTAGTATTTTTTTCCTACAGATTTACCTTGCCACATTCAATATTTAACCTTGTGGTTACAGACATAGTGTTATGAATTAGGGTTATCCAGAAAGCACATGCTCCAATAGGAATTTAATCTTTTTCTGGAGTCCATTGTAACTCGTTCATTATATTTTGTGGATGTAAAACAGTGAAAAAGTCATGCACTAGTGCTGATGATGTCCTCTGTCCCGTCCAGCTCAGATCTGACAGCTGTGTATATGGATACATTTGGATACATTTTTGTCAATCAATCGGACAGTTCATTTCACTCTTTTAGCCCATGTCTACTTTGATGCCCAAACGAAAAGTAACGCATTCAAACCTTCTTTTTGCCACTGAAGCCAGCTGCTACTGTTAATGTCTTTATAAAAATAGCGCTTGTCCTTCTCTGTGTTGGGAGATCTTATGTAAGTTTCATTAGATTTTGATGGAGGCTGTTCAGAATGAAAGCCATAGCTGATGTTACAGGAGTGGGCAAGCTCCTCCCACCTCCTCCATCAGTATGTAACATCTGGACACAGGGAGACCATTAATCCAACTTAGATGTGACTGCAAGGGGGGGAGGGACCAGCTGAAGAGCTGGGGGTGAGGGCGGGTGAAGCGAAATAAACTTCAAGAATCAGTCTTGGATGCTCTCTGAAACTGACACTTAGTTACATCACTGGGAGTCAGGGATGGAAATGATATAATATGTGTTGCATAATTAGTAACAGTGGATTTATCAGCCTCCCATTGCAGCAGTGTTGGTACAAAAGGGTAGAAATGGTATGATTGAGTGCTTACAAACCCTGAGGCCAGCCACTTGGACTGGATTTGTCTGGATCACCACTGGGCCACAGCATGAATTTACAAATGAGAAAAGATTATTGAGAGGAAGATCAGAAGGCCATAGTTAACCATTTATCATCAGAGCAAACTCTAGTTTGTTATTGATCTTTTACGTTCATTAGAGTTTCATATTGTGGCACTTAAAGGTGTCATCCTTATGACTGTTGGAATTTAAGAGGCGCCTAAGAATCATTTTCATCATTGATTAATCAGCAGATCATTTCAGCAGTTAACTTATTAATTGTTAAGTATGCAAAATGTAATTAAAATGCCCCCCCCCCCCCCCCCCCCTCCACCACCACAATTCCCCAGAGCCAGAGTGACATATTCAAATTGCTTGTTTTGTCCAGCCAACTGTCCACAACCCAAAGATATTCAGTGACCCATAAAAGTTAAACAAAGAAAAACATAACATTTGAATATTTGAGAAGCTGGACCCATCAAAAGGTTGGCATTTTGCTTGAAAGATGATGAATCTGCAAGTACTTTGATAATTCATTAATTGTAATGTTTAAAAGTTCCAGCTTCTCTGAGGGTTTTCTGCTTCTTTGTTGTATGTGATGTTTGTCGTGGTAAAGTGAATACCATTGGGGTTTTGGACTCTTGGTCCGACAGAACAAGTCATTTGCAGACAAAATGGGATCTGGGACATCGTGATTGGCATTTTTCACTATTTTCGGACATTTTATAGTCCAAACGATTTTAATTAAGAAAATATTTGACAGCTTATTGATAATGAAAATAATTGTTTGTTGCAACCCTAATTATTAAAATATTGATTGATTTTCTCACCTTAGACTTTACAATCCATAAACTATTAGTTTCACCTCTAGTTGCCATTAAAGTAAATACAATGCTTTATTAATATGACTGTTATTTTAAGATATTGCTGAGAAAATGGCATTTCATTATTGATTTATTTGTAGTTTTGACTTGCATTCTGCATTTCATGTAGAAAAATGGTCCTTTGTTAAATGAAATCTTCCACATTTACTCATTGATTTGGAATTATACCATCAAGACGTCCACGTTGGATGACTTGAATTTACTGAGCTTACATATACGATCTTTATAACTTTTTTAAAGGATCCCGTTGGTGAAAAGTGTAAATGTGGGTCGGAGGCTAAAGAGGTTGAATTCCTGAGGAGCATACAGTCTGTTTGCCTGACCTTTTTAATGGGACCTGGCTTTACCTTTTCCTCAGAACTGTCACTGGAAACATCTGCTGGAAAAATTCAGCATCCCTCATACAAATTCAACAGCTAATGGATCTTGGATTGCTCTCTTCAGCTCTTCCAAGTGGAGGTCACTGGGGAGTGGTTATTGTAACTACGTACACCTGAGGCTGTCTGTTGATGTACTCTTATCACGTAACACAGATAATCCCCATGATGATTTTCTGCCATTTAGAGTCTTCTTACAGAGAAACATAGAATGGAAAAAAAACAGCAAATATGTGGATTGAAATATAGCCAAAGTGTTGAGAACATTCTTTGGCTTCTGACTGAGATTTTAATGTAAAGCTTGTGTGCACATGTTTTGCATTTTGGTCTTGACCTAGTGAAAATATTTGTGAAATGATAATAGCAGACGCCGGTGGGATTCTTGACCGTAGCTGCAGAAAAGATCCCCTTTTTATCCCTCTACTTCCTGTGCTGCATTACAATCAACTGTTACAAGAAAGTAACACCAGATTAACATAAATGTCCTCAGTGTCGTTGCCCACATATTGAAGGCATGAAACTGCAGATGAAAGAGTGTTTGTTGATTTATGAATAGCAGGGGTGTACTGTAATTGGTGTTTTCTGCTAGCTACATCACTGTTTACCCCATTTAGCTCCTAAGACCCAAAAAATGGAACGGATCGGCTTCCTTTAACAAAATGGGAAGTGTAGGTGTGTGCTAATGCAGCTCTCTAAGATTCATTGGGTTATTGTTGGTGATATAATCAGGCTTGCAATGCTTACATTTTTTCCTTTTCGGTCATTAATATGATGATGCCTCTTAGAAATGAGTATGTTTTTGAACATGACCGACATTACCATAACGCATCTTTACAAAGGGACACATTGCACGTCATAAAGAGCGTAAACAGAGTTGTTCAAATGTTGCAAAGGGGTGCAACGTTTGCCTGACACACACCACAGCTGTGAGAATACTGGCTTTGTCTCGGCTGTTTTACTTTGACATCATTAATGGTGAACTCCGCACCTGATGCGGCAATCTGACCCCCTCCGATTGTCCGTCTTTGGACCCATTCAGCTGCCGCTCTTTGTGTGGTGGACCTGTTGGCTTCACCGGGTCATGCTCATGTACGCTTCAGATGTTGCCGATGACGCCGGCTGAGCGTTCGTCTGGAGAATCTGTTTGATCACAGGCACCTTGGTTGCTTTCACACCTGTCAGAAGGGAGCATCTGATAAGGAGACGCGATTCCAATTTCATGGACTGCTGCAACGTGTCAAAGCTGTTTACTTTCATCAAAGTCACAGCAATGGCTGTCAGTCATTTGTTTGTGGTTGTACATGAAACAAACATTTATGCCATCTGTGTTGTCGCAAAGATATGGACACAATAATTCCTTTTTTTTTATTTTTTTTTTTTAAATAATACCTCTATGTAAGGGACCAGGTATATGTTCCTGTTTGATGGACTGCATCAGAATTACTGTGGCTGCCCATAAATATTCATTTTCAGTGTCTTTGAAGATAAATAAAACGCATAGATTTGAAGGGCTTACAATCCTAAGACATATACAGCATTACATTACAAATGCACTCTAAACATATTTAGATTTGGGACACAGCAAAAATAAAAAGCAGCTAAAGTGTATATAGTACTAAAGTAAATAAAACAATATTCTATATATTCCAATAGTATTGCATAAGGTAAAAGTATTTTTTCTATATTTTTTTGTGAATAACATGCTTGATAAAAATAAAAAGCAATGAGTTTTTTTCTCCTTTTTTAATGAAGAAATTTAGTGCAAAATGAACATAACAGTTTCAAGTGCAATTATTGACAAATAATGAACAAATATTTCCAGCTTTACACTGATTATGTTTAAATTCATGCACACAAATGCAGTAATCGGATTAAGACAATATTTGATTTGACTACACTGGGGTATTCCCAATACTCGCAATTTATTTTAACCAACGTTTGGGTTCCAAGTGGACCTTTACACACATCTCCACCATTATTACCCGGAGAGAACCCTGTCCATCTGAGTTGTATGCACTATTGAATTCTGGAGCTTAAATGTTGTTGTTATCCATTAGACAATGTTATTGTGTATCATGAAGATAGAAGATGGATGATTTCATCACAATTTGAAGCCATTGAAAGAGGATAAATCATTATATTGAATAATGGCCCCGCCCTATTTAAAAGCTGTTTGTAACCTTTTGAGTTTGTATTTCCTTGTCTGATTCTGTTATCACCTCAAACCTCTTCTGCGTGTGACCAGGAACAAGTCAGATATACTCTGTGGTTCTCAACAATACTATCAAGATGTAAGGGTGTGCGTAGCCTTTGACTTCAGCTGTGCTTTCCAAGGTCCACAGCTTGTATGTAAAAGTAGAGTAACTACTGAAAGTTGAGTTTCCAGTCTATAGTGATATCCTGTTATTTGTAGGAAAATCATACTTTGCGAGAGTTAAATCACTCATGCTGGCGTTTATAGTGCATGCTGCATTTTTGAGAAGGTCTAAGGAACATTCATGAGACCTTTTTATGTATTACATATTCAAGCTTTAGGTTCTCGCCGCTGAATAAAGAGGTCATCTGTTAAGACGTGGAGTGGATGACAACTCTGTTGTGTATTGTTTATTAGTCACAGTAGCAACTATTGAGCCAGGAACATTCCTCCCTCCTGCCTTCTTTTTAGAGTGAATCTAATGAGGGATTGATAGAGGTCGACTTTCATTAAATCACAGAAACATTTCACCCTTCAGCTGAGGTAAATCCTCATTTAATAACAAACTGTATTCGTACCTTATTCCTGTAGCCTTGGATGTTTTTTTTCTTGGTAGCTTCGGAGGACAGAGGCAAATCAGGATTTACAGTCATCTCAGTTGCCGTGAATGCCTCAATTTATGTGGTCCAGCCTTCATTTTGTGGCTCACATATTCTGTTTTCATTACAGCTGAACGTGGTTTGACTTTTCCTCTATGGGTGCACAGAGCTGTGCTATGCAGAGACGACAGGACGGGTGTGGAGGAACTCTGTATGAGGCACCATGAGACCTATTTACCTTTTTATCTTTATGTTCATCAATCACACTCACTCAGTGAATGTCTTTTTACTGCGTTGCCTTTTACTGCTCTGGCCTGTGACTTCATGCAGAGCCTCATCAGGTTACCTCTGAGGTCAAAGCTGCACCCCTTTGCTGTGTGATGACACAAAAACAAGGCTTTCAGGCACAAGAGTAGGTACTAACTCAAACTCAGTCTTCTGCTGTTTATGCATGTTCAACCTCTTTGAAAATAGTTATTGTGGAGTAGAACTTGAATAGCCTGTGGACATTGAATGTGCTCTGTGAGCTGATTAAAGTGCTCCAGTGCTTGGCTGGGACTTGGTTTGACACAAAGCTAAGTGGTTGTTTCCACTGGATGGGCACTGCACAGTGTAGCCATTGAAAAAGTTAATTCAGTGGCCAGGGCAGGGATTTACATCATGTTTATCACACTTTCTACCCTTTTTAAAAAAAAAAAAAACAACATTCTATATTTTACATCTGAAAGGCTCTGGCTTTGGTTAAAAATAGTCTGTCTTCCATGTGAATCATTAATACAGCGCAACATTCAAAATAACGACATTCCTCTGCCCTCATTCTCTTCCCTGTGGTCCTTGTTTGGTTTTAATTGTTATATATAATGCATGGATTCTTGCTTTGAAATCCTGCTAAACTGAGCGCAGAGTAATCACTTCAAACTTGACCTCAGGGATCTAATTACATACTGTAGTTGGTTTGCTTTTTTTTTTTCACTCCCTCAAACACTCTGGAAGATCTGGGTTCCACAATGGAGGACCAGGAAGGGGAGAAGCGATGGGTGATGAGAACAGTCCTTTTTTATATTATTTCTTTCTCCTGTTGCTGCCATTTTACCCATTTTATTTACTGTCCAATTTATTTACTCATACATTCAAGTCATGTCGCATTCATATTCGTTATGTTATCTTTTAACAACCTTTAATAGAATCTGTGCTCTGCTGCGCACTGTAGAAATTATTCCCAAGGGGATTGGGTCGGTTGAATACCGGGATGTGCTCAGTGTTAAAGGCATGCTTGTGAAACCAAATTAAATTTCATACATCAATTTGTTTGGTGAAGATTCCAGCTGAGTCTGTGCATATGGATGATGGTCATTATCTTCGTGGTGTGTGGCTGAAGCAAACGATAAATATTGCAGCCAAATAAAAGCAGTCAAAGTCTTGCAGCAAAGAGAAACAAGTAATTTCCCCCTGAAGTCAAAAAGCAAAGCTGTTTTAGTTTCTTTGAATCTCGCTGCTCGTCTGTAACAGATCGTCTTTTTGAGACAAAGCTACACACATGAAATCAATTAGAAGGTGCTGGAATGTGCTGCATGAATCTGGAGTTGATTTGTAGGACAGGGATGGCCATATTGAGAGAGACAGATCGCAGAGAGAGGGGGGGGGGAGTGGGTCAGTGTTCTGTCCCAGCTGGTGATGGTGTCTGGAGGCTTCCATCACTTGGCTGCTGAATTGGTGACACAACACCATTTACTCACCATCCATCCTGTTCCATCCCACAGAGTTGCTTTCGGCCTTTGAGATTGTTTAATAAAGTTAAACCGGGCTCTCTGTACGTTTATGCATTTGCTCATTCACTCGTGTGTAATGCTTTTTGTCATGCACAGTGCTGAGGGGCAATTCAGTGTGCACTGTTTAGACAGCGCAGAGCTCCAGTGGCCCTGCATAAGGAAATACGGTGTGTGCTCCATTCAACTGGCAGTATGCTCAGAATCGAACCAAGTCGGCCAACTGGAAACTTGACATCCACATACTAGGAAGCTGCTCAGTGATTTATAGTGTAGTGTGTACTCGGGATCGAAACATTTGTTCCGTGAATCTTTTAGTGAAACACAGTGGAGGAGCATGTAAGTCAGTTTAGCTTCTCTTAAACGATCATACATATTTCTCTTTTCTCCACTCTGAGAGCAAGAAGAGCAAGTGCACTGGTTTCAGCACGTATAGATACTTTTTTTGTCAGTAAAACAGTTCATCATAATTTAAAAATTAAGAAAATAGAACTACAGTCTGATTTTTAAATTCTGACCACAAGCATCCCATATTAGTGTCCTTGGATTTCTTCTTCTCCAAATAAGAGATTTAAAACCATTGACAACGACTTTAATACAATGTTTATTTGAGCGTAGAGAATCGGATGTTTAGGTGAGTAGAAACACTAATCCTGTGACTGATGGACAAACACTGGAGACATTTTTACTGCTTTACTTTTAGTGCTGACCTTCAGGCATACTTTGGCTTATAGTCGCCTCAAGGACTTTCTCAGCATTCATATTTAATGTCTTTGTCGTATCGCAAGATATTTTAAATGAAATGTCAGTGCAACATATTGTAACAACATCAGAGACAGAGACTGGCATTTAGTTTTTTTTTTGTGGAAGACAGCTGTTTGATTTATTTTTATTTTTTACACCAGCCAAATAAAGATATTCGTACATCATGTAATTTATCTTCAGAAATAGAAACTCTGTTTCCTGTAGAGCTTCCAAAATTGTCTTTACTGAGTAATGGTGTACAATTCAAAACTCTCAAGGGTTTTAACTAAGTCTGCAAAAGTTAGTTTTCTCATTTTCTTCTCTAATTAGATGTCTTTTTTTGCTCTAACAGATTACCGGAGGACAGTTTTTTTTTTTTTTCTCAGGTTATTTTAATGTGGAGGGAGCAATACTTCTTGTATTATAAAGTGTATACTATACTGATCTTACTTTTAAAAGTTAATCAAAAGCAACAGAATGTGAGATTATTACTTTAAAATAATATTAATAATAATAATAATTGTCCTATGTGTGGACAGAAGAGTTGAACACTAGGATTTCCTACCATTTAGTCACAGCAGTGTGATCAAGTTGCCTTCAGCTGTGGCAGGAAATGCTCTAGTTGGAATGGCATTATCAGGAGGGGAACACACTGGGCTTATAGGAGTTCCTGTAAATGGAGTATGTACCTTGATTCAATGGGATTGGTGTTTGCTGTTTGGCCAATCCCAGGAGACTAAATAAAGGCCTTCTTCATTCCCTTTGGAGGTAAAAGTAGACTCAAATGGTTTCACATCCCAGCCTGATTTGGACCCTCCAAAAATTGTCAGCATTTTGGCAGGAACTTTGGGAAAAAAGGCGACTTTGCAGGCTGAATTAACAATTCACATCTCTGTTTGAGATATTTCAGTGGGCTTTGAAAGAGGACTGCTGAGGGGGAAGGCTGCCAGTCTTTCCCCCAGTCTCTAACCCCTCCTCTGCCACAACCTCCAATTAGGCTCTGAGGTTCTCCCCTCTGCGGTCATTTCATGCTGGTGTGTAAAGGGATGATAAAATTAGAACCCACAATGTTTTATTTCCAGTTTTATGCCCACTCATAGGGAACAACTGGTTTAGCCCAGCTGCTTCACACAGGGGACCAGAGAGATTGACGGTATGCCTTCACATAGTAGCGTGTCGGAGGTTTCAATGCTTTTACTCATTTGAGCTCAGTCAGTGTGGCTGTTTGTTTAGTCGTTGGTTGTTTGGCGGATTAAATGGCAACATATAAGCACAGGCAAATCTAGCGTAATTACCACCCTACAAAATGTACCAGGACATTGGTAATCTGAAAGGAAGCAATATTAATATTAAGTTGGCCTCAGGCCATGACTAGCCTCTCTCAAATTCTTCACCAAGGGGTCTGGTGTGTGCATGTAGTCTGAGCTGATTCAGTCACCAGTCTCTGTCCATTCTTTTACAACTTTCTGTCTACACTCTCATTTTGAATTGTATATCCTGTCACATTCTTATGATATTTGATACAGACTCTGTATTATTACGTCCCATGGCTGAGTTTACATGTCATTCTCTTGCGTCACTTGAATTTAGTTTTGTGAGCCTGGCCCCTGTCATTGTGTGAAGAGAAAAACGGAGTGAACGCTCTGCTTTTTAAAAACCCAGCGCTCTCTTTCTCTTAATCTCCTCAAATATCAAGGTGTTGTTCACATAAGGAAAGCTGTGGTCTGATCCCTGCGATCCTTAAGCTTCTAGTTGTATTTACAAAAACATAAAACGCAGAAGTCTCTGTGTTTAGTACTTACACATACACTTCACTGTCACATGAAAAAAGACCAGGCTCTAAGCCCCTTACTCTGACGGTCAACAGGAACGTGATTGCAATGATACACTAGCCTCATGCTCTCTTGTGATTTCAGTCACATCCCAGCCCCCTTGCGGTGCACCCCCAACCCACCGCCCACCCCAAACACCTCTCTGTCTGCCAAGTACGCAGGGAGGCAAGTCATCCAGGCCGAGAGAGGGCTCAGTCCCTGCAGAGAATCACAATGAGACCTTCGGTCTGTCCTTCCCAGAGCATTACTGCACAACAGTACAGTAACTGCAACCTCCTTTTAAAAGGCCTTTGTGGTTTTTTTTTTTTTAAATTGTGTGTAACATGTTTGACCTCTTGCATAACAGGAATAATTGTACTTGTGTATATTGGGCAACCTATTTTCATTCTCCCTTACACTGACAGAAAATGTTACCAAAGAATTTAATTTTAATGAATTTGAATCTGTATTTGTATTCAGGTTGTTTTTCAATGTGTTATTTCAGTGAAGGATTATTCCATTAATGCACTTGAAAATGTACTCTTACACTTTGTGATTATTTTAAAAGATCAATTTACTAAAAACACACCTAGTAATGTGTAGCCACGCAAATAGTTTTAGTTTTATTTATCCAGTATTTGAGATTTGCGTCTGACATTTCAGCCCACCCCCTCCAATAAGTGAAAAGAATTTCATTGATGGTGCTTAAAGCATTTAAAACCTTATGTTCAAGCCCAACTGGAATTCGATACACCTCAATTGTATTGGGGTGGAACCAGAAAACTCAGAGACGGATATGTCTAAACCTGGGCAAATAAAACCAAATCTCCATGGCTAGACACCACAAGAGTGAGGAAATATGTGTTTCTGGGTTTTACTTGTCATTTGGATGAGCCCTTTTAAGATATGTTTTCTAATAAGTGACTAATTCAGTGTTGACAGACTGATGCAACATCATGTAGGTAGAGCTCCATTTGACGAGGGGTTTTCTGAGTGTGGCTGAGTTAAAGCATGTCAGCTGTGTCAGACTGCTGATGGGTCATGAGCGTTGCTGTGGTGCTGCTGGCCTGTGGTACACCTCAACAATCTGTGCTGACTTACTGCCCAGAACTACCGCACTCTGCACTTTCCCATGGGTCAGGCGGTGATTGAATGCCCAGTTATGTCTGTGCTGGGACACATGAAAGAGCCTCTGTGGTAAAAGTTGAAAAACACCTTTAGGAGTAATAAACATTTTTTTAAAAAAGCGGAAAGAAATGAGATGTCCATAAGAAGAGAGGAAACAACAAACAGAACCCCAGAACTAAAAGGCACCACTGTTGGTTGTAAACTTGTAGAGAAGTTTTTTTTTTTCCCGAATAGAGTGTGCCTGTGGGTCTTTTGATACAAAAACATCATTGTAAACTCGGGTTGACCCTTGCATGTTGCTTTGCCCTGAGTTAAGATCTATGCTGCTTGAAGCTGGAAATTTCCTATGTAGATTCTGCACAGAAGAGAATCGTTATTGAATAGTGCCTAAAAACATTACTCGTTCACTTCAATGCTGGTATTTCTTTAGATTGGGTGCTGGAGAAATGCATTTCTCTCTAAATGTATTTGTGATTGAAAAGCATTTCCGGCCACAGTTGCTTTTCGTGACGACACACCAACTTTCTCCTCCTTTTTTTTTTTTTTTTTTTTTTTTTCCAGCCCCCGAAGCTGATGACCAGCCCAAGACCTGCAGCTCCAAGCAGTTTGTATGCAAGGACCAGGTGACCTGTATCTCCAAAGGATGGCGCTGCGATGGGGAGAAAGACTGTCCAGATGGCTCAGACGAATCACCAGATATCTGTAAGTATGCCTACATGAGAGTAGCTACTCAAACGGTCTCAGCAGGCTTGTGTCCTCAGCTCTCATCTTCTCTGCAAGCTGTTGGTTCAGGGCACTGAGCACTATTACTGGTTTTACTCTGCTTTCTTTTCTTAAAATTGTTATTTTGCAAATTAAAAAGATTTTCATACCTCAATGTCGCCACAATGTTGTTGCTGCACATGAAGTTATATAACATCAAATTCACTACCTCTAAATGGCTTTGAAGAGACAACTGCACAATGTTCAGACAGTTTAATTTGGGCCTGAATAAGAGGGTGGGTTAAGCTCTTTCTACGAAGGACACAGGCTCACAGTGTCTGCTCTGGCTGCTCTGCTGAATTATAGCTCTAATTATGCGGCCGTGTTTAGTCTGAACGTTCATGGATGCGTCTGCTCTTGTCTGGACTCTTGTGGGATCTGTGCAGTCCCTAAGAGTCTTGTCCCAGCCCCTCACATCTGCCAGCCTCTCCATCCTGCCATTCCATCCATAAACTCCCCCTGGTAAAAGCCTTCCCTCTCTTTTTAATGCAGACGCTAATGGGGATTTTACTGTCTGCATGTGCCACACCTAGCATCTGTCATGCCACAAGGATTCTCACAGTCTGGCACGCAGAGCCAAGCAGCTGACATCCAGCATTAAGGGACTTGTTACTGTGGGTAAAAATACAATTAAGTATTAACACATACGATTACGGATTGAGACTGTGTGTGTGTGAAATAGCCATGGGTGACTAGATGCATCTTTTTTTGATTCGGAGCTAAAATGCAAAGGTGAAGCTGAACAGAAAAAGTTCTGTCATCTACTGTGTGTCCATCTCTTATATTTATTGATTCACACAGATGAGAATATACTGCTAACAGCTTAACTCTTTATCCATAAATTGTACAGTGAAGTTAGCAAAAATAACTTGCTATCAAAGGGGCAGAAAATTTATCAATTGTAGTTTTGTAAACAACAATACCAGAACATGAGTGTGACCCACATAATTCACTCAAGCAAGCTGTGGCCATTTAATTTCTGCCTTTTCTACTAAGCAATTGAACTAAGTGAATTTTCCATAGCACTTATGTAATTTGGTGACACAGACAATGGTGTGATTCATCTTCTGCATGGAGAGATGGAGAGCGGTGTTTCTACCAGAACATCAAGATATGTTCTGCTCAATTACCCGCTTCCCATGGGCTCTACTGTGCCTGTCACTTTACCTTTTAGTTAAGACACTTCTCTATTCATGTGAGTTTCTGAGGCAGTCATAATAAATATCTGTTACTGCAATTAATGCACTTTTTCTCCGTACAGCGCTATGTGTTTTCAGTCTAACAAGCACAGTCAAAAGGCAAGGCGCCTTTTAAGTATCACAATGAAAGCTAGCCAGACTGTATTTTATCCACAGACGTTTAGTTGATCCATCCATTAAATGTGAGTAGTGTTTGGAAAGGAGCGCTGCAGATAAAGCTACAGAGTAAATGGGCCTGAGCCAGCATATATGGAGACGGGAGAGTTTGGAGGAGTATAACTCTGAAGGTTATTTAAAATCCTTCTCTGACTCAGAGGAATGCAAAAGTCTTTTACTTTTTTATCCTGGTTTTTCCATTCACGGGGAGAAACAGTTTGCATGTCATTAGCCTGGTTTTCCTCCGACTGGGAAGCATCATAAGACATCATAAGACCGATGCTGTAAACAAGTCTGCTCTCAAATGATATGTTATGGAAATTTTAGATATAAAGGAAGGCCTCACATTGATCCATCTGAGAGGACTGAAATCTGGATCAACTGGGGAAGTTTTGTGTTGATGCAATTTTTATTTATTTTGAAAGTTCAAGGTGTCACCTGCTTATCCGCCGCTCTCTTTTATCAGCTGCAAAGTTTACAAAAGCAGTCGAACTTTCTCTTTCGAACTTAGATTATGAAAGTCAGAGAATTCCAAGAAAATTCCCAGCACTCTTGACTTTTGTTCCAACACGTCCCCCGACCACAGTCTAGTTCTGTGCGTTAATGTTGATGGGAATTAGAGTGATGCATGTTACTATAATTACGACATTATCTCCAGTTCAAGTTAATTACTAACTACAGGCTTGGTTTACAAAGAGTACTCTCTGAAATTTCACGAGGCAAAAACATTTTCCTCTTATTTTCGTCCTCTGTCTATTCCTCCCATCTTCTCTGGCAGTTGTCCGTACTCCGATCTTGGTGTGGGATCACCCCACAGTCTGGCCATCGTGTAAATCAGAGCCTGTGACAGTGCAGGCAGTGCATGTGGCCAACAAGGAGCTTTGTTTCTTAAATTGATTACTATATCATTTGAAAAAGGGCACTTGTGAAAATAGGAATCTGCATGTATTATTCCACTCATCCTCAAGTGTTGCGATGAAAACCACACAATGTAGCTAATTTGGCTGAAGCACTGGTTTTGTTTCCATCGTTTCTGTATCAAGCACTTACGTTGGTTTGCCTTATTTGGAGCTATTGTACTGCACTTACAATGATTTGGCCTATTTTGAAGCGAATGTACTTACTGGACAAAAGCGTCAGCTAAATGAAATGCAATGTAATGGTAAATGCCACCTGTTTTCATTTTACGATGATCATGAATTCACTTGCTGTCAGAGTGGTGGGTGTCGTGAATGTGTGCTTTTGTCTGGTCTGCATCTTTGATCTACACCTCTCTGGTACCCATGCTGGAAGAAAGTGCACTCTTCAGTATCCTACTGTCTGGAGGTCTAATTGCCTGTCGTTTCCGAACATTCATCTGGGCTGTAATTATGTTGAAGAGCTAAAGACCGACTTCTGCCACAGTAGTGGGGTTGTAACATTGCATCACATGAGGTGTTCTGGTGCGCTGTGGCTGAGGTGGCAGTCGACGGTCAACGTTGCGTGCTAGCATCCTTTAGCCTGTTGACTTGCTTATTAGAGGGCTACAGAAGCAGAGTCATGGGAAGGTACGTGTATGGATGCATGTTTTTGCACGTCGATCTGCATGACTTGTCCTCATAAATGGATCGATGGGGGTCTGGGCAGGTTGCCAGCTGTTGGGCCGCCAAAGCCCTCAGACCCTCAGTGTGCACCTCCCCCTTATGGCCCCTAGTACACACTCAGATAGCCATCAGCAATCTGCCTGTACAGGCCCCTGTCTGCAGGTGTGACCCTGTCATCCTCTCCTAGGGACTGCACTGACTCCCCCTGACTGTGGGGCTTCAATTGGTTTCAGACAAGCCATTTCACCTCAATTACATACAGGCTTAGGGCTCAGGAAGTGGTTGACACATGCTCTTAAGGCAGGAGAATATATGCTCGGTGTGTCTCAGCGATTGTGCTCTGTGCAGGACTGCTGCTTTTTAATGTTCCTACAGGTAGTTGTGGTTTGTTGTTTCAGGGTTATCTTGCGTCTATCTCTAAAGTGGTATGGCGGCTTCTTTCTCAGAAGTTGAGCAGACAGTGTACAGAAGTCCACATAGGACTAATAAATCAAAGTGGATAAGGTGTGTGTGTGTGTGTGTGTGTGTGTGTGTGTGTGTGTGTGTGTGTGTGTGTGTGTGTGTGTGTGTGTGTGTGTGTGTGTGTGTGTGTGTGTGTGTGTGTGTGTGTGTGTGTGTGTGTCCTGTTGGGTTTTCTGTGCACTGTTATCAAAGGTGTTTTGTTTTTGTTTTTTTTTCTCTGAATAAAAAAGTTTATCCATAAGAAATACTTTGAAATGGTTTTATTTTATTTTACTTCTTTTCAGCTCTTCATTTCTCAGCTTAGTTATGGAGAGATTTAGAGTTGTAAGGTTTTTTTTTTTTTGCATCTAATAGTTTATCATTTGAACAAACTTAGCTTTCATTTTCTAACCAATCTGGTGACAGTTTTTTCATGATGCTGTGTCAGAAGTTTCATTCAATTTCACAGCTCTGTTGGAGCAGTTGCTGTACAAAACACTGACTCCCTGTCTGTATCCCAAGTCTGTATGCAATTATGATTCTTGCGTGAACCACATTCACTGTGGTTGAGCCAGCGAATGGGAACAGATGTTTGAGAAAGCCCTAGCATGTAAGCACTTTCTCCATCATGAGAAGTGCTTGCCATGAAGGAATCCCTTTCATCATCAAAAAACCTTGTGCAACAATTGTCTGCGCCTAATTCTCTGTTAGACTTTTTAGCCCCTGACTTAGCATGAAAATGTCCACAGGAGGACTTCCAAGCAGGGGGTGAATTGCATCTCAATCATGCAAATACACTGCCTTTGTTTTCCCACACAGTGCTATCCACTTTCATTCAGGGTGAGAAAAATAAGCTGATAACTCAAAGTGGTTAACACTTGCAAATCACAACCCCCTCCATGTACTCGTGCGGTCAAGCTGTCATTTAGGTCGTCTCCATACGCTAGTAAAAGTAGTACGCACATATGGACACACACATTCATTTGTTGTACCTTGTTGATTCTTGAAAGTAATTTTGAGGGGATATGCCTCGGAATGCAGTTTCATAATGAAACAGAGGGACCCTTGGCTGAAGAGGCTGAAAGTATTTATTATAATAATAGCCAAATGTGGACCCTCAAATTCAGACATGCACTTTCATGTTAATCTTCCAGTAGACATGTGATTTCATGTCTTTGCTTTGAACAGAAAAACACACTGGACACTCTTTCAAAAAGTTTGTCTGATGTATCAGCACGATACTGTGGTGAGAGTAGCTCCCAACACACAACCATACCATACCATGTCCCTTGGCCCACACACTCTGGCCCATGCCAGTGGATGCCATGGCCTGGGGCCAAAGCTGGTAGGGAGGTCTGATGGGAAAATTGAGTTATCATCTCCGTGCAGCTGCCTTAGGCGGCCGTGGGCCACACAACAAGGTTATCTGCCCATCTCTTGCCCTCAAAACCCCTTCTGGACGCTCGCCAGGCTGGTCCTTTGTCCAGCCCATCTGACTGTCATGCCTCAGCAGCATCTCCAAGACGACCAGGAACAGCTGACTCCTGAGGTGGTGGGATGGGGTAGAGACGAGGAGCGATGGGGAGAAGGGATGATCTTACAGGAAAAGCCTTTTGTATTGGAGAAAATTAGCAGATTAGGAGGGAAATATATGGAAATAACTTTGTTTAGCTCTGATCCATTCACTGTAGACACAGCCTTAAACAGCAAAGTTGAGGTGGGGAGGGGGGTGTCTTTTCATAGCATATAATCAGTCATGGAGCTGTTCTTGCAGGGGGCACCATGCAGGGGCAGGAGGGTCTGCAGTGGCAGTGGTTGACACACTGCTTCCACAGAGGAAGGAGCAAAGCCCTGTAAATCCCTCTGGTCTGTGGCCCTGAGCCGTCCTCAGCTACACCGGCCTATCAACAGACAGAGAACACAGGGCTTTCTCACGCCACACAGGCACCACTTCGCTTTCTCTGCTGTCCTCTCCACGCCCCGTCTCCTTCTCTCCCTCTGTCTTTCTTTCCTGTGTCCCACTGTCTTCCTCTCTGCCTGTCAAAGCAGACGGAGAAGCTAGACTAGTCATCTCTGTTCCCTGTTCCTCATATCTCATCTCTAGTCTTTCCTCTGGTGTTATTGCCTCACAGCTTTCCCCCCTGGTTGCAGATGGTCTGTTGGTTTGTTTTTGCTCGCTGTCTCTGTGTATGTTACTTTAAGGAAATGTTCTGCGGTGCATTTCACACAGTGACCGTTCACTCTGTGGGAACATATTTAACAGACCTGTTTTACTGGAAAAATTCAGATTTTAATGTTACTCCACCCACACTATCTTTTCAGTGTCAAACACTTACTAGTTTAGTCGGAGCAAATGAATGTCGGTCGATTACTATGTGTTTTTATGGGATGACATGTATAGGTGGTTGGTATTCATATTCATCCTTTAAGACTGATAAAATAAGATAATGCTTTATTAGTCCCACAGCTGGGAAATGTGTAGTGTTACAGCAGCAAGGCGGATAGTGTAATAGGGAGAAGCATCAGTAAAAAAAACAGGATATAATAAATAAGTAAACAGTAAAAAGCCAAATCTAATAAGTACACCTACTGAAAGGTTGAATTCCCATTATTCCACATAGGAAATAACCATGTTGGAAAAAAAATTAACTAGCGCATCAGGTTCTTCCTGTGAAAGCACTATGTGTCATACTGTAAATCCTGTGTGCTGTGGCTGCTTCAGTAGCGTTTTGCATAGCCATGTGCTTGTTGTGCATGCTGCTGTAAAGTGTGATTCCAGAGAGGAGAGAGTTAGTCAGTGGGCAGGCCTGCCTGTCACCCTGCACAACATATTCATTCGAGCTGACAGCAGACTTTATGGGAGTCAGTCAGGGGCTGGCATGGAACAGAAAGAAAAGCCGGCTTTTATGCTAAGGACAAAAGATCGACAGGGGATCCAAATTTAAGGTCATTGCATAACTACGGGGAACTGAAGGATGGGGGATGGTGGGGTCCAGAGGTTGAGGTGTTGGAGGGAAGCACACATTGGGGGAGGCCTTCTTTCATGTCACAACCCCAATGCCTAGTGCCGGTCAGGCAAGTTAGTGGAACCCAGAGCCACAAGCAAGGGATGACTGCACTCTATGGGGGGAATTATTTGAAGGTGACACAGGTAGTGATGCAGTAATTAAATCTACACTGTCCTCAGGGGAAATGTGTAATAGTGTCTTTGCACAAAGTCATATTTCACTCTAAAGAATACATGCTGCAATAAGAGTTTCAATAAGGCAGCAACTAAGTTCTGCATTATGACTCATAGTTTAGAATGTTTTAATCATGACGAATCCCAGCGCTCATTGCTTTAATATGTGATTCTCATAACAGACTGAGAGAGCGAGATCACGTGGCAGATAGAGAAAGATTTTAACAATTAAGATCCCCGAGGACACAGTGATGATATGCTAATATCACTGTTAGCTGATCACACAGTTTAGTGCATTAATGTAATTATCCTCACTCTGCCCTCTAATAGGTGTGAGGGATGTAATTTCCCCTCTTTTCTTTGTCTGCTATCCACTGCACTGCCCAGCTTCTTTTCTTCTCATTTGCAGTTCTGTGTCTCTAAAGGCCCTGACACACCAAGCCGACATAAAAGTACTAGTGTGTAGTACTACTTTGTCTTGGCCAAAAAGTTGCACTTTAACACACCAGCCAATGTCCAACAAGCACGTACGTACTGTGCCTGCGTGAGTGGCAATAACTCTCCACATCAGCAGGCGGCGGTAGTCTGTATTCGTCGTTCAAACGAGGCAACCGGAAGATTATCGTTTTCCTTCCATTTCCATCATGCTGATCAGTTGGTCTTCAATTGCTTCATTCCAATTGGCCATGATGTGGTAAAACATCTTGTAATCGGATAAGATGAAGATGAAAAATAAACGCCTCATGTGTGTGCCCTCTTGACTTAAATTGTTTGTTCACTTCCGTTTCTCTTCTCGTGCACTGATTCGCTAAAGCTGAACAGCCAATCAGAGTGATTTATTTTGCTGACAGTCTCCGCTGCCTATTCTGCTGATTCTGCCGCGGAGACTGTCAGCGGGGCCAAAAAATGACAACAGTGCTGGACACACCGCAGAAACAAGTCCGAGACGCGCTCCCCGACAGCCAGACATCCACCGATGGCTGATATCGTCTTGGTGTGTCACGGCCTTAATACTGCCAAACTCACTGAAGAATCTTTGCACTCTCAGTGAAGTGTCATGTTAAGTTATCGTTGAATATTGTTCTGTGTTGATTATATTCCTTCACTCCTATGGCAAATTCTATAGCACCTGCTAATGATACTTTAGGGCAAATAATGCCAATTCTAATCGACGGAGCATTCCAGAGTGTGTTATCCTGATTGCCCTGTAAAATCTCCATATTTTTTAATTCTTTATTTCATATGAATTCACTTCTCTTTGTGGTACCTTATTTGTGGTTTTGTCTGCATTGAATCGTTTCAGAAAGGGACCTGCAAAAAAAAAAAAAAAAGAAATGAATAAATAAATAATAATAGTGTTTCACTTTTCTATGTTGTGGCACTTAACAGATGGAGATAATTATTATTTTATACTGTTATCCATGTTTTATAGAACTTTTAAAGAGGGTTGCAAAGCATTTTACAATGATCTATCTTGTGGTCTCATACAATTCCTAGCAGTTGCATTTTTTATAAGTTGAGCACGATGAAGCACTTTTGGTGCACAAGGCGAGGCAAGAGCTTAGGAATTTGCTGGATTAATGTGGCGACAAAAGTACAAAATTACTTTATCCAGACCAATAAATTCTAAGATGCATTTCATTTTTTAAATGTTCTTTTGTTTAAATAAAGAGAAGATCTGGCCGCCTGTTTAAACATGAAAAGCAACAGTCCCTTGATCTTGACTTACACTGAGTGCAGACATTTTAGTTAGTTATAAAGTTGAGTTAGTTCTGCAACATTGAGCATTTAATATTTCAGGCAGGTTGTGAGTGGCTCCACTTTAAGTGTTACATTAGTTTTCAAATATAACCGTGTAAGCTACATAACAATGGAAAGTATAGTTGTGCTGGCAAATGCATGATATGCCATAGAAGCATGTGAATTGAGAATTAAATGGAGCTGAAAGCTGGACGCTCTAATGCAAGTTAAGGGTTAAGATAAAGTTGGCTGTGTTAACCGTAAACATATTGAGTGCTGATTTCCCAGACGGGGTATAATTTGACCCCGAACTAAACCTTAATCTAGAATAGTTTATGATATTTTAGAAAGTGGCTTTCTGAAAAAGATCTTAACTTTGGATTAGTTACTTTCTAACTAAAGAGTTGGACCAAATGAAACAAGATAACCAACCAACTCGGTTTAGTCCTTATTAGTGCGAGTCAGGAAAAAAGATTTCATTTCATAAACATGAGTATGACAAAAGAAATATCAAACTATCCACTGGAGGAAAAAAATTCAAATAAATATGGCAAAAGCATCAAACGGACTGTTATTCTGAGGGTTCTTACTATGGTCTCCCTTTTTTAAGCTGACCATATTTAAAGAAGAGAGAAGAGAGAAAAGAAGAGTTGAGTCTTTTAATCATGAGTTGCATCTTTCCATCGAGCAACAGTGTTTGGGCACTGTAAATATGCAGTTTTATATTCCCTTAACATGAATAGAAACCCATTTATTTCAATTATTGTTATCCTCAACATCTGGGACAGAGAGAGTTTGGATGGGAATGCAACTTCTACACAGTCTATAAAGCCAAATGCTTCAGGGAAGTTTCAAAATTCATGGACCTGTAACTTTTAGTGCAGCATCAGGGATCTTGACGTAATGATCTTTCAGTTCAGAAAAGGCACTGCAGGCTTGATGAATTGCTTTACATGCTGTTGCTTCACTGACAAATAAATCTTCAGTTTCACAGTGAAAGGTGCCAAATGCCAGATGCCAAACCCTTTTACGTGATCAGCACTTAGAGAGAGCGAGATACACACATACACATACACATACAAAGAGCAGAGGAGCAGAATCGCTTGTTGGCCTGGTGCAGAGAAATGGCTTTAAATAGACCCTGTGACTGGTGATCGGATCGGCCTATGCTGCTGATCGGAGCACCCTTAGGTAAAACAAGACAGTTGGTCACTGTGTCACAATGATTAGTTGACGCTATGAAGTACTCTAAAGCAGAATGGATTTTTCTCATTCTCCCTTTTTTGGCTCAAAAATAAATCATCCGTGTTACATCTTTCTCTAAAACATGACAAAAAGTCTTAAAAGTCTGCAACTATATAAAAAAGAAAAAAAATCTGTTTTGTAGACTTAAATGTGTAGTGTGTTCTACTGTAGTAATGCTCTGCTTCCACTGACAGATGACGCAGGAAATGGCTACTGCCAGTATGAGGGGAGCTTATTGTAATACACTGCCAACAACTTCCCAAACTGGAGCAGGGAGTACAGGGTTCATCTCCATTGTCCTTCCTGCAAAGTTATTTAATCCCCCATATTGTCCTTTCTATTTAGTTTTCTGCTGCGGGTCCCTATTCAGCTCCTGCCAAGGTATTACTGTGTTGTGGAACTCAAACAATTCTTTCCGGCTGTTGTGTATCGCTGGCAGTAAAACTTATTCTGCTGCTGCCTGGTGATGAAAAGGTACAAGTGTGTGTGATGTAAAGTAAGAGTTATTGTCTTGTCAGTCTTTTGTTGGCTGCAGTGTGTAGGCACCTGGTTCCTGGTATAGTGTACCACACTGTCAGTTAATTAGTTTATCTGCTCAATCTTCAACGCATCACTGTTGTCAAATATGCTTGCATGTATGCACAGTTGCAAAGACACAGGTTTGTGCAGTGGGTGCCATTCAGCGGACTTACACTGTGACTCTGAGAGAAAGGTTTACATATGATCAATTCTTGGCAGTTTGTTTCGTTTCCGGTGTGCATTGCCGTTCATTCTTGTTACTGCAGTTTATGTAGAAATCCCCAGGTTGGCACTTTATTGAATGTAAATCTTGCTGGCTTAAAGGCCACGGCTGTAGGAGGGCTGCTAATATACTAGCATCCCCCAGATGGGAGAGCGCTCTCTCTCTCGCTCTCTCTCCCTAAGCCAGATGTATTAGAAGCTAATTCTCTGTTCGTATGTGGCACATTTTCCACACAGGCTGCTGTGGTGGGATCATTATGGTAGCTCCTGTCACTTTAAGATGCTTGTTTTAACTGAGTTACACTGTATGATCTGTGTGTGGTTAGTAATCTCTTGGATGGATAGAGAGAGCTTAGAGGGAATGGTTGTGGTTTTCTTCAGGGAATGCCGACAAGTATGCAAATGTTCTCCCTCATAAGTCTTTATGCACATCCACGCTTTGATTCATTTCATTGCATGTCTTGTAAGAATACAAGAGAGAGGGATATTTTTACTTTTCTCTGAGAGATAATAACTTCCTGCAACTCAAACTGGATGTGCATGACACAAAGACGTAACATACTGAATGTCAAGTCGATTTATATTTTTGTTACTTACATTACAGCACCCTCTATCCTCAGTCTCACTCCAGAGCTCTCAAAACTCAACTTGCATGAGACAGAAATAAGGGTCCAATGATTTGCATTTTGGCTGCTTAATATTCAGACACTAAAGACTTTGTGTATGTCAGATTCTGAAGGACGCATCTGAAACAGGTTTGTAGAATTACGAAATCTTCCTCTCAAAGCCTTTCTCAGCACCGTACATAACCCACAGAACTCTACAGATCGTTTCCTGTGAAGGCGGTGAACTTTATTTTTTTCTGCTTCTAGTGTTTTTCTAAAATGGGTCAGCAGATGTTAGAGAGAGAAAGGGAAAGAGAGGAGGAGGAAGAACAGCCAAAGCAAACGGTTTGCTCTGCAGTGTGGGCTGAGAGGAGAGATAGAGAGAAGAGTGGGAGAGAATGAAGGGAAGAGACTGCATCTACTGTATGTTCTGGTGTGACGCTGGTAAAAGAAAAACATCTCTGCTTTTTCTGGACCAGAGGAGATCACGCTCCGTCCGATGTCCTCCACACCTTCTCTTTAAACATCCATGCTCAACACCCCTTTTTAGATTCAATATATTGTTGCCAGTGTTTACTTTTGTAATTTTCTAATAATGTTCTTTGGTAACTGAAAACTGATCACATTTACAGACCACATTTCATTGTTTTGCCATACTGTGCACATTTAGAGTACACAGAGTAACTGCGTGTGTAAACGTATGTCACATGTGCATATTATTTGTCTCTCTGTCCTTGACACATGCAGGGAACATTCAGTGTCGCATGTGCTAATAACTCGGACACAACCCTTTATCTGCCAGATGGCCACTTTTTTATATTTTATATTTCAGTGTAGGATTTCACCTGTTAACTGTTGTTCCACCGCAGCAAAACTAGATTGACATGTAAAAATGAAGAGGCTTGTTTTCTAAATTGACTATTTAATGCAGATTGATGATATTGCCCTCTTCACAACAGGAAAGAAATGAATTGAGAAACTTGAAGCCTACTGGAAACGCAGCCAGTAGAAGACATATTTGGTGATTTGCTTGATCCACAGGCTGTGTTTGGTTGTCTTATCTCTGTTCTATTTCTTCTTCTGTACTCTTGCGAAATATATCTTGATCTCAAAGAGCCTTCCTGATTTAAGTAAAGGTTATAATAATACAATTGCAATGAAAAGATATCTGACTTTTTCTAACTTGTGCTGACTTTGAGTTTTCTTCTTCTGGACTTAACTGAGATCTTTTCAAGTGCGATGATATCTAACAGGCTAAAGGGCCGGCAGCTAGGGATTCAGCCTCAGTCCAACCATATACTGAAATATCTGCCTGTGTAAGCTGTTTTGAATCGTTTCATAAAGCCAAATACACACATTACACTTTTTTTTTTCATGTCTTTTTTTTTTTATTGTTGCATTTAAATTGGTTTATTTTACCACTGTACATAAGTTATTTGCTGGAGTTTGACTTTCTATATTTTGCTTTGCACTGCTGTTTTTCCTTACATGTGTGTATCTTGTTTTCCAGGCTCGCACAACAGGGTGAACCAGTGTCCTGTCAATGAACACGGGTGCCTGGACCCCGATGAGTGTATTCATATGAGCAAAGTGTGTGATGGAGTCCCCGACTGCACTGATGGCTGGGATGAGGGCCCTCACTGCAGAGGTAATGAACACACTAGCAGACACACTCATCTGCTTACTCCCATGTCCTGCAAAACACACTCAGAAGATATTGTATCATCTTTGTTGTGGTGTAAAGAAATGACCAGCCAGCTTCTCCTTGCTAGCATCTCCTTGTCTTTCCATCCAGAACTATTATCTCTATCCCATAATTTCCTGTAGTAGTCCCTTTAATGAGCTCCCCTGCTCTGGCTTCTGCAATTACAATGGAATTTCTCTTTCTGGGGAAAAAAGTAATTAATTTATCAATCAGCTCAGCTATGAGGCTGCTTCCCCAATCCCTGCGGCAATGATGAGCATTCAGCCCGGATGCAGCTGGAGAAGAATCCCATCAAATCCTCAACTATTAATTAGAGTCGATTGAAGAATGAGCGATGGAACATATTGGGTCCATAGTGTCGGTCTTTGTTGCAGTAGACAAAGGAGCAAACACTGGCTTCCTACAGAGGATAGCCTCAGTATTCAGCAAGGCAGTCCTTAGATAGAGCTGTTTGAAGCTCTTCCTGTTTATAAGTGCAATAACTCGTGTTGGGTCACACTTTACATTTTTGTTGTGCACACCCGTTTGTCTGTCTCCCCATTCTGCTTGTTTTAGTACGGACACACTGTGTTATTCAGTATGACCATCCCTTAACTAGAATATTAAATCGCTTGTTCAAATATTTACAATCAAGTATCTGTGAAGCAAAGTCCTGGAACATGGGTTGGTCTAAAAGGTCTTCAAACAAGGTCTGTAATCTTGGATCACCTTATCTCTTATTATTTAAAAGTAATATCTGAAGCTTCTGTTGTCTATGCCAGTATGGTACATTTGAATAGTGTTAGATATTTAAGGTTAATTAGTTGTGGGCTTGATGTCGGTGTTTTATGTATTTACCCATTTTTATCTTTTTATATCAGTTGCAGCTTCATGTGTTTTAATGTCATTTATTCTATTCTATTTGTATCATTTCTTGCAATGTAATATCTCTACATCTTTTTCACCGCCCATGCAATAGAGAGTTCTCTTTTCTTATATCTACCTGTGTAGATAAAGAAGTGAATGAATAAAGATCTTCTACATAGAGTTATTAGAATAACATGTTGAAGTGCATTATTCAGAGCATTTAAGTGTGATATGGATTTTCCAGAAGAGCACGAGCATTGTTGGGCTGTTGAAGTGGACAGTTGTACAGAGTGGGTGGCTGTGTTTTTGTATCCCACATACTGGTCATCACTGCGAGACAAGCCTTTACACAACACAGTGATGATGTCACCCGATCTCAACATGCACTGCCTGTCCCGGAGGACACACGTCCAGCTGTCCTCACGCCTACACCGTCATGTGCTTGTAATGCATGCATATACTCACACGTGCACACAAACATACCCTCAAAGTCACATTCTTGCAAATACACACCCAAACACACCCATTACTCCGCACACAAACACACCAGCAGTGTGTCCAGGACTTTTGGCATTGGTGTTTGTGAGCGCCCCTCTTTTCAGGGGAAGGCCTGGCCTTTCACAAGCATCCTAGTGTTTGCTCGCACAAACTGCCGGCTTGTGCAAGTATACCTGGGCGCTGATGTCTGAAAGCACACTTTGTAGGTCGGTGTGTCCAAGTAATTCTGCCAAAGTTGTTGACAAGAGTGGTTAGAAAGGGGAGTGTAGCAAGGCTAGGCAGGAATTTTATCTTGACAAGACATACCTTTTCTCAGCATTTTCATAGTGTGTGGCAATGTTTTGGGAATAGTTTGCACGGCTTGTGTATAAGAATGATAGCAAGGGAGTAATCGGGTGAACTCAACAGTGCTGTGATGGGTGGTGAAGCAATATGGTCCCAAAGCTCGGATACATTTTGAGTCTTTGCAAAAGCAAAGTAAAAACAAACCAGAACATGCATATATTATGCTGTCATTGGGCCCTTGGAAGCTTTTTTCTTACTAGTGAGAAAATAGGCAAGACTATTAGGTATGTCAGCTGCCATGTTTAAATATCAGAACATTGGCTGGCCATAGAAACGGCCACCGTTTGTGGCATACACTGAATGTAGCTGAGGGAACAGTTAGCAAGCCAGATAACAATGTTGCCCTATAAGAACCTTCTTTTATTGCAAAACAATGAAGTATATAGTCATACTCATAACAGGCTGTTGGTGTCTTGCTTAAGAGCATGTAAAAGGCATATGTTGAGAATGTTTTCCAATATGATTTAGTGATTTACTGATCCAAACCATTGTCTCAAATTTGCTTGTCTAACTTTCTCTGCCATCCTTTAGTTAAAACACAAAGTATAGTTCCAGGCCTATATTTAAAAGACTCTTTTTTTAAAAAAAAATTTTAAGTAAATGTAGTCTTTTCAGACAATTGGTAGTTATGTTGTTTTTCTGTCAAATGTGTGAAATTTGAGTCTTTTCATTGATCTGTAGGCCTGCATTTGTCCTTTCTCTGTCATCTTGTGGGTGATGGGGCCTCTGTTGGGGGGGGCAAGGCATGAGGCCTGCCTCTCTCAGAAGTGACTGATTGATAGGGAAGAGAAAATGGGGTCATGGCAGTTCTCTTGAGAGCTTTTCCCTTTTTCTCGTCGTCTCAAAGGGCTCCCCGATTGTTGTAGTGGCCTGATGCTATTGTGTATGCATGCAGTGGGCTTTCATTGTCCTTCATGTCCCACTAACTGTGGAGGGAGAATCGGTCATAGGCTCCTTGAGGTTGCCTGTAGTAAGACCCCATTTTCATCTGTATTCATGAGTGGGTCTTGACCTAAATGAGTTTATTGTCTGCAGTTAGAGTTGTCTCACATGACGAGACCTGTTTTATTGGCAGTCTGTGCCCGTCACTGTATTTAGAGACTCAAGTGTTGTGAAACTGTC
Organism: Bovichtus diacanthus; assembly: GCA_943590825.1. Taxonomy (NCBI): domain Eukaryota; kingdom Metazoa; phylum Chordata; class Actinopteri; order Perciformes; family Bovichtidae; genus Bovichtus; species Bovichtus diacanthus. Next base: position 2,507,728 of record CALSBV010010214.1, read on the forward strand.
ATGTATTTCTTGACTCATAATGGGCTTCAGACTGAAGAGAGCCTGAGTATTGATTTTCTCAGGCAAGTTCAACTGTTGTGCATTTAGGAATGTTCTGTGCCACAGTGTGTACTTTGTGTATGTGTGTTTGAGTCTTTTACATAAGTTTAGATCTCAGCAGCTGGGTCAGCGTGCTGCCACTATTTGGGACTACGATAGCCACTGTTTGCTCATTACTCAAGGCACTGCCCTGCTTGTCTTTGCATATGGTGACTTTGCTCCTTTCAACTCTGCAGCTCCACACAGCTACCAATAAATACACTGTTATGCTCACAATTGCTATGCCTATGCATACCCACATACCTGGATATACACACACACACACACCATTATTTCCTTTAAGTCTAATTTACCGTTCTCAACAGTTCTCGCTTTTCAATAATGCAGCATTAAGCACCAACCTGTGTGTGATGGAATGCACCAACTAATCACAAAGTTTCACAGAATGCCATTGTCTCAGCTGGTGCCTGATTTGTGTGTTTAACTGATCAATGTGATCTGCTAAAGTGAAATGAGATTGGTATTCTCAAAGTATCAGTCACAAATAAGTTTGTCCAAATTCTTTATAATGTTATGTGCAATGCTAGAATGCAAATTAATGATGTGAAAGGTATGTATATCCATACAAAATGTACACAAATATGTACAAACCATTCAATTTAAGAAGTGGAAATCAGGTAATTTGATGGAACCGTGTAAGAAAAAAATGGTAGGCTTCTGTCAGCTGCAGGTAGAGGACAGGGGCATGTGGAGACTTGTTTCCAGACAGTGAGAGCACAAAGGTAATGAAGGAATGTCCTGGGAATTGCCTCTCTTTAAATGTCACACACCGGAATAGCCTGTTTATAAAATGAGTGTTTGATTTGGTTATGGCCTCTGGATGTAGAACTGGAGAGAGGCTTTTATTTATGTTGTTTTAGATTTTTCATAACATAAGGAAAGAGATTTGTTCTCAAGCCAGTTGATTGAAAGATGAGCTGATCTTTTTAAGGAGTTATGTCTCTGAAATCATTTAGTCATTACAGATTGTTGTGTAACTACGGCCACGACCCCGACACCGTCTGGTCTCTGTCTCGATCAACCTGCGTCATCTTGTTGCACCCTGCCTGTCAGCCCCATGACTGGACTTTTAGAGGAAAATGTCAACTTTCATACATTTCCGTTCTGTGGACAGCGTCCAAAGAGCAGTTTTTCTTATCATCTTCTTGTCTCTGTTTCCTCTCCTAAGTTTCTTTCTCTCCTTGTCTCTAAATATATGTTGCTGTTCATGCTACACTCCAGCCCACCATAAGACCGGACTAGTTCCAGACAAATTAACAGGATATGCATATCATTTCATATGTATCTGAAACTTGTGCTGACATTATCATATATTTTCATCAGTTAGTTATTGAAGTCTGTTTAATTGTGCACACAAATGTGAGATGTCTTCTGATGAAACTAGTCTAGTGGGCCTTTTGGCAAGCAGCCTTCTACTCTCACTGCTTCCCCTTTTTAAAGAGCCATAGATGAGTGAAATTGAGGGTTGCCATCCATGCAGTAACAGGATCAATGGCTTTGGCATGCTTGTTTAGTACTGAAGGCATGCAGTGTGTCACTGTGTGATTTGTTTGCTTCGTTCATTAACCCCTGGTCAAACGTCTGACACGCTGCTGTTGCTTGTTTGCTTGGAGCTGTAACTTTCTAACCAGTCCATATCCTTCATCTCTCTTTTACTTTTGTTTCCACCTCCGTTTGTCCTGCCTTCCTCTTCTCCCCGTTCTTCTCCATTCTTCTTCAGTAGTTGTCTGTTCACTTCACATTTTCTGTCCTCGCTTCTCTCCCTTCCTCTGCTCTTCCTGCTATTGTACAACTACAAAAGCTCTCTGAGGTTAGAACAAGCAAAAAGGATTTGCAGACTGCAGCCCACATAACATTTTATAAACTATATTCAGTATTTGTTAATGATTACCAAATCCTTTGTAAAAACAACATTATATAGATAGATGGACCAGATATTTTTTAACACTTTAATGGTTAATAATTAGTTTGTAAACCACCTACACACATTATTTGGATGGCTATTATAAAGTTGATGATTAAAATACCTTATTAAGTGGTCAATAAATACTTTGTGAAGCATCTATAAACATTATTTAAATTTAGTTAGTTAATACTTTGTCAATGTTTAATAATAATAATAATTAATAATTGTAAAAATGTTGTAATGTTTATAGATATTTTACAAACTATTTCTTAAAGGTTTACAAATCATTTGGTAATCATTAACAAATACATAATATAGTATATTTAATGTTATAATGTGTGCAACAATAAACTGTTAATAAATAGTTTACTGATGTAATCAGAATGTAATTAATGTCTCTTATCAACTATGATACAATAAAAAATTACAAAAACTAATTATTTCAAATGACACAAACTAGCATTTATAATAAGTAAACATAACTATCATTTAATTGTTTAACAGTAAAAAAAACTTAACTAAAGATTAATTATCAATTTACCATTTATAAATGATGGTTATTATAAAGAGTTACCAGCATGATCAAGATTAACGTTTATCCTATTCTCACCATAAAATCCAATCGTAACAAAAGTCTTGCCTTATCATACTTTATACTTCTCACGTCTAAAGGAATGAACATTTAAAATTAACCTAAATCTGTCAAAATCTGTTCTTTTAATTATAAGATTTTGTTGGCTGAGTGATTTGAATAATTTGTATCATCAGAGGTTGCTATTGAGATAATGTTGATGATAATTAGTGCAATACTAATTTTGTCTATCTCGCCCACCCATAGACACTTGAGTACAAAATGGAACAAAATGACCGTGGACAGAGGTGGATTTTGTGGGTATTGTAGCCCTCTAGTTGCCGGATTCCACGTTGGCCACAGTGTTTGCTGGGGGACTCTTCCTTTCAGCGGGGCCACAACAAAAGGGTCATTGTGGCCCAGAGTGCCACAGGCTTTATATAATAAGGGCCCTTCACTGGTCCAATATCCGCTCTTCACAGCCATACTATCACTAGCTACTGTACGCATAGTGTGTCTATGACATTCACCGTTTTTTATTGATGTCTTTGTTCTAGTGGAAGCCTCTTTTATGTACAGTTTTGTTATATTGGTGTTTACACTTGGTAAGTGAATAAATGTGAATGTTTCTCAACACACTGTAGTCACTCACGCCTTAAGTGAAGTTTAGCTCTTTAGATCAGCATGGGATGTGTTAGTGGTAGTTTATGTGAAGGCCTCACTCGCTGATACAGAATATTGCTGTGGCCACTGTCCTGGAGCTTCAAAGGGTAGCTAGGGGTCGTTTACCATGTAGGACTGCAACATGAGAATACGTCATATTTCATGTCTGCGTAAATCTTTAATTCAGAGATGGAAGCTTGCAGAAATGTAGCAATGACAGCAAATTCCACATGTGAATTAAAAGAAATGTAAAGAGACAAAGACATTATTTTTCAACGAATGAGAGCTGATCATGATCAGCATAATATATGCCCCTCACATACTGTAATTGCTGTAAAAGGGTTATTGAACTGTGGGGCAGGACCCACTCAGTGCGGGTCACAGACCTGTTTTTGGTGGACGCACACATGACCTAAGTAATGAAATATTTTATCTGCCTGAGTTCAAGAGTGTCACAACACTCTTTATTGGAGGTTTAACGCTAAAAGAAGCTGTCTGAAAGTAGCATAGATTTATAATATCAGATGTGTGCCACTATCCCTACCCTACCCCATTTATCTCTTAGTCTAGACACACACATCTGCATGCACACACACACACACCCTATAGCTAGCATGATAAGGGAATGTGTGGATGCCCCCC